>OX376057.1:5660911-5832307 GCA_947361185.1 Charanyca ferruginea | reverse complement strand
ATTAAATTCTATAACTAAAGTTTATGCTAAAGTTGTCAGTATTGCACGTTTTTAAGTTGAAAACTACGAAAAGAAAGCTAAAGAAATCATACCACAGGCTTTGTGAAAACTATTTAAAATAAACCTTTGATGTGGATTGGAGACTCGTGGTGAATCGCATCAGCTCATCTCCATGATGAATTTAAATGTTATGGATGAAAATCCAAAGTATAAGTAAGAACGCCTTTGGGGCTGAAAACGAAAACGATTTCCTTTGTTAGTTAAATTCACACGTCGAGCAGAATGGCGACGAGATAAATCGGGAATTCCAAACACTTACCGTTCTTTAGCGAAAACAAAGCAAGCCGATCGCTCGTGCTATGGGCACAATCAAACAGCGATGGCGTTAAAGGTGGGTTTCAAAAAATATCACCGCTGCACGGCTGCTGACATCACAACAAAGCGGATCCAACCAGAGGTGGACCCTAGAAATATTCCAATCTAATGATTGGCACGGAATAGAATTTTATTCGTGCATCATCTTAGTGAATTCGGTCGGAAAGTGAATGCTACTTCTCCCAAACCGGAAACGTCAGAATAATCTGACAGCCGGGGAATTAAGATCCAACTGTCAAACGGATGGTCTATGGTTTTATCGATTACTCTACTAAATCCTAGCCAATCTATCAAATGTCTAAAGTGTGTCCATGGCATTACCGAAAACTTCGAAAAAGTGACGAGAGAGGTCGACACTATGTAGCGAGTAAAAATTACTCGTTACATTACATTATAATAATAATAATATTTATAAGCAACCTTGGCCCAATGTTCCCATAAAGATATTGTAAAGGGTGCAACATGCCGGATAATTTTGGCTGCCTTTTTTGGTTTGTAATGCAGGCGATGCCTGTGCAGGCATCTAATATTATACAGGTATGTCCAAAGTAATGACTAGGTAGGTATAATCTTTTATCCATAAATACAAAAGTGAGATACCACTCACTCTGACTGAAAAATCACAATATCTTAGGAACGGTAGGTTATTCTTATAAACCTTAGTGTAGAAAGTAGTTCTTAATATATAAAAAAATACTACACACTCTACACATAGGGTGTAAGGCACAAGCCTTACACCATATGTGTAGAGTGTGTAGTATTTTGTTACCTACCTACCTTTCTTTGGTGTCCTTTCCTAACCACAAGGTTAGGAAATGACACCAAAGAAAGGTAGGCACCCAAAAAATGCAAAACAGTTCTAACCTTTAAATGTTTGAGGAGAAATCCTTCATCCAACCGAGGATTCCGTAAATTATCCACCAAATAAAGTGCTCCTATCTACGGAGCTTAAAACTGTTTTTAAATTTTTCTTCTGCCATTACATCTGGGTTGGAATGGTCTCGTAATTTTCAGTATATATTACAAAATACTCTGTGCTCGTAATCTTAACAGATGAACTCTCTTGATAGTTCCTTAAAATAAAAAAATAGTTATTTCACATAATTTGTACATAAGCGAACTTGGTCAGTGGGTCGTCTTAGGGGCTATTAATTCTATTTATTCACTTCTGACCCAAATCATAATATAAAAACCCTGGATTTTTTCTCGAATGCATTTCGTAAAAGTAACAATAATTTTATTAAGTATTTACCTTTCTGCTGAATCGATAACACTGCAATCACATACTCTTCCATAAATTATGCTTTTTCAAACTCTCAAGAAGAGAAATAAGAAATATAAAATTTTTGTTGATGACAACTAGTTTTAATCCACACCTTTTTAATCGCGACTAAAAATAGTTTTAATTGGTTTGACAATCCTAATTTTAGGTGAAAACGTCAAATTCAGAATATCTAAATTATCATTTTCTCTAAATTGAATAACTAAACCACGTTAGTGCTGTCAAACTATATTATAGTTTAGATGTGTCACTTTAGTCAATTTCAGAATAGGAAACGTCGTTTGACAGGAATAAACTAAATTTTAGTGATTTTTAGTCTAGTTTAGAGAATTTTGTGACAAGAGAATCGGCACCAGCGTGACCACTTTTTTATCACACAATCTACCAAAAATGTTGCTAAAATCTACCAGAATCTACCAAGCCTTGTTTCAAATTCTACTTAAATTCTACCATTAATAATATTTTTTTTCTAGGTGTTTGGTACCCATAAAATAAAACATAATATGTTTTAAATATTATTTAAGAACAGTTTGTTAATTAATACTTATTTATTTATTGTCAGCATTAGCATCACTATCCTTTTTGACATTTTTATACAAGGTTGTATAATAATATGTTTTCATGACTTGTGTCATCGATTCTTCAGGTTTAAAATTCGTACATTTTCCAGCATTTTTTAAACCCTCTATAACATGTAAGATTGTGTGTTTTGCTTTCGCGAAATTTTCACAGCCACGCTAAAAACGATGGATTTTCCTACCATTCAGCACGATAGTGCTGTTGTATTTCCTTTTCATGATTTAAACGTTGCTGTTGCTTCACTTTTGTTTTATTTTGAAAATTAGAATTTGAACTCCGCACGCAACAATATTTTAATTTCAAAACAAATAATATGAACTAATACCCATGCTGAACCGAATGACCGAGATAGCTAGCGATTTCCTAACGTAAACGTATGCGGGCGGAAAAGAGACTTTATAGTATTTTTTTATTTTTTCTTTCTTCGCCCTACTCGGGCAGACTAGGTCTTGGACCAAACCACCTCGTCTTCAGTGCTTAACTTCATAGCTTCATAGTGATATCATGAAGTTAAACCTAGGTAAATAGTGTTAACATTTTCTTATTTTTGGCCTGGATACTTGTATTTTGGATTACCATTTTTTAGAATGTTCAAAAACACCGATTTTCTACCGAATCTACAAAACAATATCGATTTTCTACTGAAATTACTACTAAATCATCCGACTACTAAATCATCGTTCTCATTGTCTCAAATCTACCAAAAAAGTAGAAATCTACTAAAAGTGGTCACGCTGATCGGCACCATATTTGTTTTACTGAACATTGGTTGAAACCTTATGAAATGTTAATTAATTATGAAAATTATACTGTGGGCAGTTGTTTTAATCGGGAATCTATGCTGCGTGGTGGTTCACTAATTATAATAAAAAATAATATTAAATTTAAGTCTCGCAGAGACATTGTTGCACTATCAGTTGAACATATTATTGAACTGTCCTGTGTTGAGCTAGATAAGCATGTCATAGTGTGCGTTTACAGACCCCCGAATCATCAAAACTACTCTTTATTTGAGTCTATAATGGAGGATGTTTTGACTAAGCTTGTAACGGGTAATAAATCAATAATAATTTGCGGAGACTTTAATATTAATATTTTAGAAAATAATTCAAGTAGCAGTAGATTTATAAGTCTCTTTATATCCTTTAATTTGTCAAATGTGTTTTTAGAACCAACACGAATAACTACGACCACTGCTACTTGTATCGATAATGTTTTTTGTAGCTGCGACTATTTAGATAAAGCTATTGTAAATTATCTCCCTTCTGATCACAGCGGTCAAACCGTTGCTTTTGAGTCCAACACACCCTTGCAAAAAATACAGATACAGTCAAGACCAATAACATCTGGTAATTTAGATAAATTTAAAAAGACTTTAATAAGTAAGTTACCCGTTCAGGACCTTAGTATGAATAATGGTAATATTTTATATAAAGAATTCTTCTCAGTTGTGCAAACTGAGTTTCAGAATATTTTTAAGAAAAAAAACTAAAACAATTTGCCCTAAGTTTTATTCAGTGACTGGGCAACTAAAGGCATCAGGAAAAGTAGGGAAAGACTTTTTGAGCTGTATGGCCTTAAGCTTTATAGTAACACTGACACTTTTAATAAGTATGTTACTATTTATTCTAAAACTTTTAAAATGCTTGTAAGGCAGCTAAAGCGTTATACATTAGCAACAAAGTAAAATCAGCTGATGATAAAATTAAGACTGTTTGGAAAATTATTAATAATGAAACAAATAGGAACAAAAGACATAATACTGGCTACACTCTGGAGACTTCCAGTGGTCTCATAAGTACTAATATAGAAGTTGCGCAGGAATTTGCATCATTCTTTACCAATGTTCCTATTAAAACTACTGAAACTTTAGATTCCTCGCCGTCACTTGCTTTTAATTTATTAAGTTCGAATGTTCCAGCTTGCCCCACGGAATTTAAATTTAAGCATATAAACCCTGCAATCGTTATAAAGACTTTTAAACAACTCAAGATCAAGGCTACTGAAGATTTATGGGGGATGTCTACTAATGTGTGTAAATCGGTTATTGAGACAGTGGCACCCTATTTAGCTTTTATTTTTAATTTGTGTGTAGACCAAGGGGTTTTCCCGGATTTAATGAAGTACAGCAAGATTATACCACTTTTTAAATCCGGCGATTGCAAGGACACGAATAATTATAGACCCGTTTCAGTTTTGCCGGTTTTCAGCAAAGTGTTTGAAAAAGTAAAGCTTAACCAAATGCTCAGTCATTTTAATTGTAACAACATCTTACATGACCAACAGTATGGTTTCACCAGAGGGCGTTGTACTACTGACGCTGGTGTCACCTTAATTAAGCATATCTTAAGGCATGGGAGGATTCGCAAGATGCTATTGGCATTTTTTGCGACGTCTCCAAAGCATTTGATTGTGTAAATCACGAAACACTGCTCTTAAAGCTTGAGCATTACGAACTGGGTAAACAAGATCTTAGCTTAGTAAAATCATATTTAAGTGATAGACTGCAGCAAGTTCAAATAAATGGTGTTAATTCATCGGGCTTAAAAGTAAAAATGGGGGTACCGCAGGGCTCCATATTGGGTCCGTTCCTCTTTTTAGTTTATATAAACGATTTACCTCATTTACTGAAAAATCAACCACAAATGGTGTTATTTGCTGATGATACTTCATTGATTTTTAGAGTAAATAGACGGGCACAGCACCTTGACGACGTAAATGACGCCATGCTTAATATTCATAATTGGTTTACTGTAAATAATTTAGTATTAAATGAGAAGAAAACTAAATGCATAAGATTCGCTTTGCCGAATGTGAAGAGTAATGAATGTAACGTTGTATTGAATAAGGACATACTTGAATTCGTCGAAAGGACTGTTTTCCTAGGGATTACGCTTGATTCCAAGCTACAGTGGGGTCCTCACTTAACATCTCTTGCAGGGCGGTTAAGTTCAGCCGCTTACGCTGTCAGAAAGATCCGGCATTTGACAGACGTGGATACCGCTAGGCTAGTATATTTTAGCTATTTTCATGCACGGGCACGGGCTGCAGATATGGATTCTATTTTTATTTTGCAAAAGCGGGCTGTCAGGGCAATCTATAATCTCCGCAAACGCGAATCTCTAAGAGAATTGTTTAAACAGATTAACATCATGACGGTACCTTGTCAATATATATGTCGGAGATGGTTTTTAATCTAAATTAATATTGTGGGTAGTTAACTAAATTTGTTATGATTTGTTTCTCTTATTATCAATTTAAGTGATTTTAGTATCAATTATTGTCTATTAATTCGAAACATGATTTATTGAGTACTCACTGTATGCACACTGATTTGTGGTTACTTTATTTCGATAATTGTTATCGATGGATTTATTCAAAACAATTGTTGACATGTTACTTTGAATGTAAAACGAATTACTTTATGAAATCACTATTGTTTATTCATGACAATTATTAGTGTGTTATTTGATTACAGATCTTATTAGATTCAGCACATTTTAGTGTTTTGTATCAAGTAAACGCGTGACGCACTTCCGTGCGCATGGGCAGACTTGTATGGAGAGGTTGCAAGGTGGGGGGCATAGCCTTATAAAAGAGCGTGCACTCCGTAAGTATGGCAGTCGATCCTCGGATTCGACTCAGTAAAGAGTTCCTGCTCCCGACAATACTGTCGGTTTACCTGGTACAGCGCTGCTGTATATTCACATAGCTGTATAGGCTTGCTGCTAGCGAGCGATACACTTTGTATTTGGGTGGCTTATGCTACTGTACGAACTATGAACCTTAAGGGTTTGTTCGTTTATCATTGGGTGGCTTATGCTACTGTACGAACTATGAACCTTAAGGGTTTGTTCGTTTATCATTGGGTGGCTTGGCCACTGTACGAACTGTGGGACCTTAATGGTCTGTTCGATTAACTGTATTGTTGCTGTACCTTTAACTTACTTTATTCCTGTTACTGATTACCATTTGTATTGTGTTTTCTGTACTAATAGTGTGTAATTGTTTTTACAGGTCTTGTTTATCCCTAATAGGATAATGGGAACGCCTATAGTCCTGACGATGTACTATACCGCTCGGCACTCCTCCTCGATCGCACCTGACGATCCTACATCAGAAGTGGGATAGCCTCTTAATGCTTCCGCATGGCTTCCCTAGTTATCGTATGTCTCTACCTCTTTTGTTATGACAGCTTCCTCTCTCGGGATTACCTAGCGCTGAGCTAAGGCTGTTTTAATGGCATTCATAAATCACCTACCCACATTCATTTAGTTATTTGATTTTACATACTCCAACAGTTACCGCTACCCTTATTTACCTTCATAATTGTCAACCATGACAGGGATAATCTTTAACCGCTTATACCAGTCGACAGGTCACTTTCCTGACATCTAACTGGAGCGTGGCGGGACTAACCGAGTGAAGATACTGTGAGTCAGCCTTCGAGACTTCGAGACAACCATCCGTGATGGGTTAAGTCTGTGATGTACTTACCAATGATGTTCTACAGCTATCTGGTGAGACGCTTCCATTTTGTTATGACTCTGGGTTTGAATGTACCTACTTTCATTACTGATACATGTGTGGCAAACTTACTTGTATGGCCAATATATAGTGAAGTTTCATGTAATACCGAATGCTTATTCAAATCAAAGTATCATATTATGCCGTGAGATATTAAATTTAGATTTTGGGGTTATTATAACCGAAAGTATTGTTACCATTACGAAAGTTGAGATTGTAACAGCTATGCTCTATTCCTGAAACTCCGAATAAAATTGATACTGATATTCCATCTGAATATAAATCAGTGATAATACAACTATGTCAAATAGTTGGTTTTTAGCTAAACAAATAGGTAGCGTGATTCTGAGGTTTGAGGGATAGTTTATCTGAAAAGTAACTGTGTACCCCCTGATTGTTGACATGTATTGTGAGGTAAGGTAATGACATGTTGTTGTGAGGTAAGGTAATGACATGTTGTTGTGAGGTAAGGTAATGACATGTGTTGTGAGGTAAGGTAATGACATGTATTGTGAGGTAAGGTAATGACATGTGTTGTGAGGTAAGGTAATGACATGTGTTGTGAGGTAAGGTAATGACATGTATTGTGAGGTAAGGTAATGACATGTGTTGTGAGGTAAGGTAATGACATGTATTGTGAGGTAAGGTAATGACATGTATTGTGAGGTAAGGTAATTACATGTGTGATAATAAGGTAATTACATGTGTGGTAATAAGGTAATTACATGTGTGGTAATAAGGTAATTACATGTGTGGTAATAAGGTAATTACATGTGTGGTAATAAGGTAATTACATGTGTGGTAATAAGGTAATTACATGTGTGGTAATAAGGTAATTACATGTGTGGTAATAAGGTAATTACATGTGTGGTAATAAGGTAATTACATGTGTGGTAATAAGGTAATTACATGTGTGGTAATAAGGTAATTACATGTGTGGTAATAAGGTAATTACATGTGTGGTAATAAGGTAATTACGTGTGTGGTAAGGTGATTACGTGTGTGGTAAGGTAATTACGTGTGTGGTAAGGTAATTACGTGTGTGGTAAGGTAATTACGTGTGTGGTAAGGTAATTACGTGTGTTTGATTTAATTTGATCAGAATGACCGAACGTTAAGCTGTTTACTTGAGCTCTTTTCTGATTGTTTACAGATGATGAGATAAACTATTCACCCAAGAACTTGTGAAGATGCAGGACTGCCGTAACACTGTTGATGTGAAGTAAGAAATTAAACTCTGTCCCGTGAAAGAAAGCAAACAGCCCTGGGTGCCGAAAGTTTAAAGTTGGATCCTTTATTATTGGCTACTTTATTATTGGCTACTTTATTTTGTTGGCTACTTTATTTTGTTGGCTACTTTATTTTGTTGGCTACTTTATTTTGTTGGCTACTTTATTTTGTTGGCTACTTTATTTTGTTGGCTACTTTATTTTGTTGGCTACTTTATTGTTGAAGACTTTGGTTGTAGATCCAAAATGATATTTGATAAAATCTTTGAGTAACAATGTACGAAAAATCCCTGAATATCCATCAGTAACTGTTAATGATGTCAATGTTGACAATGATGATGATGATGATTCATCTGCTGCTGACATACTATAGCTGAATTGAGATGTCTATGTTGACTATTGTTTGGATGTCGATGTTGACTCCTATAATTGAATGTTGATCTTGACGCTTATGCGGGTTGTCTATGTTGACGCCTATGCGGGTTGTCTATTCAACTTCAAGTTACTTGTCGAATCCCATGGTGTGATTTCGGCTGATTTGTTGAGCTATGTATTGTCTGCAACAGTATGGTTATTTTGACTGGTTGTGATGTAACTACTATTGGTAATAATTCAGGACTAATTCAGGATTTTTCTTTACAACATACCTTTTGCTAATTAAAGCTTTTTGTCAGAAAGGCCGATCGATATTTACCAAGAACTTTATAACTACACGAGGACGTGTAGAATGTCAGTTCTGGCCGTGTCGGAGATGGTTTTTAATCTAAATTAATATTGTGGGTAGTTAACTAAATTTGTTATGATTTGTTTCTCTTATTATCAATTTAAGTGATTTTAGTATCAATTATTGTCTATTAATTCGAAACATGATTTATTGAGTACTCACTGTATGCACACTGATTTGTGGTTACTTTATTTCGATAATTGTTATCGATGGATTTATTCAAAACAATTGTTGACATGTTACTTTGAATGTAAAACGAATTACTTTATGAAATCACTATTGTTTATTCATGACAATTATTAGTGTGTTATTTGATTACAGATCTTATTAGATTCAGCACATTTTAGTGTTTTGTATCAAGTAAACGCGTGACGCACTTCCGTGCGCATGGGCAGACTTGTATGGAGAGGTTGCAAGGTGGGGGGCATAGCCTTATAAAAGAGCGTGCACTCCGTAAGTATGGCAGTCGATCCTCGGATTCGACTCAGTAAAGAGTTCCTGCTCCCGACAATACTGTCGGTTTACCTGGTACAGCGCTGCTGTATATTCACATAGCTGTATAGGCTTGCTGCTAGCGAGCGATACACTTTGTATTTGGGTGGCTTATGCTACTGTACGAACTATGAACCTTAAGGGTTTGTTCGTTTATCATTGGGTGGCTTATGCTACTGTACGAACTATGAACCTTAAGGGTTTGTTCGTTTATCATTGGGTGGCTTGGCCACTGTACGAACTGTGGGACCTTAATGGTCTGTTCGATTAACTGTATTGTTGCTGTACCTTTAACTTACTTTATTCCTGTTACTGATTACCATTTGTATTGTGTTTTCTGTACTAATAGTGTGTAATTGTTTTTACAGGTCTTGTTTATCCCTAATAGGATAATGGGAACGCCTATAGTCCTGACGATGTACTATACCGCTCGGCACTCCTCCTCGATCGCACCTGACGATCCTACATATATATGAAAACATTATGCATGTTCGAAAAAATCTTCATCTTTTTAATAAAATAGGTGACAGACATAATGTTTATACTAGAAATAGGAACAAATTAGATCAACCAAGCTTCAGATTGTCAAAAGTACATACTTCTTTTATGGGGTACTGTGTAAAATGCTATAATAAAATACCACTTGATATTCTACAATTGAATGAAAAACAATTTAAAACATGTATTAAACGCACACTATGTAGACAAGCATATTATAAGTTAGAAGATTACATCAATGATAAAAATGCTTGGCTGAATGCTGGTCCTGGTCCACAGCCAGTTTAGGGATTTTCCAAATTGGAAGAAAAGGATGTTTCCTACCCCTTTTTCTATTGACATGAGTAACGAGTATCGTTATTTCTTATATATAGATTTTTTAAATTATTAACTTATCACACTTCATATGATAAAATAATATACATTGGAAACCTTAGTTTTGTATAATTTAGCAGCATTATTTCAATTTTGTAAATGTGAATACCATGGAGCCATTTAATAATAATATAATATGTGGGGACATTTTTCACACACGGCCATGTGACCCCAAACTAGGGGAGACCCTTTACTAAGTATATTAATACCTTTATGTTTGACAAAAATTAACATGGCGGTTGGGAGTATTGTCATGCTCGCTCAAATATCTCGCTGATGGTGGCGCGTGTGTTGGATCATTCGGCTCCCTTCAAAATGGTTGAGCTAAATGGTGCTGATTCACGCGTCATGTTCGTGAACGGGCGCTGTCAGTAGAGATTGGTCAGCTCTTATCTGCCATGGATTAGATGCCACTTTATCTTGCTTCTTTTTTGTGTTTTGTATTGTTAGATTACCTTCATAGTTTTCACATATAGAAGCAACAAGAATCATGTAACCAGACTTTGTAAAAACTTTATTTAAAAGTGTCCGTGGAGTTTCTTGCTCGTTCTTCTCCATAGAGACCTACCTACGTTTTGGAACGAGCAACTAGCTTCAACTCTCTGACTAACTGACCGACTCCTTGACAATTCAAAAGTGCCTGTAAATGGTTTAATTGAAATAAATGCTTTGACTTTGACTTTGACTTTAAAAGCATGAGCACTTGGCATATTATTGCGGAGACCATGTGCTCTTATTGCCAGGCCCCTCTTTCCCACTGGGCACTATGGGCACGTGCCCAGGGCCCCGAGGTCGTAGGGGCCCCCAATTGCCAGATCACCAAATATAAAAAAAATAAAAAATATTTATTTTGAAAACATCAAACGGTAAAAATAAAAATACAATGTAATGGTGCACTATACTACATCGTTTTGAAGAAAAATAATCAGTAAACAAGTTTTTCATATAATTAAAAAAAAAACTCTGTAAGGAACCCTTCTAAAGTAAATCACTCTTTGAGTGGATTTAATGATTGGAAGCACATCATTTTAACACATCAAAATAGCCCAGAATGAATTCTAAATGTGAATTATACCTTGCAGACATTACTGACAGACAATCGACCTTAGAGGAATTTAATAATAATAATAATAATTTATTTATTTAAATGGACAACAAAGGTCCGCTGGTTAGTACGGTACTGGTTAATGCCCCAGACATCAAAATTTCAGGCAAAAGTTCTTTACATCTCCTGGGTTTTCCTATTGTGGAAGATAGTTTTTCACTTTTGATTGAAGAAAAAATTAAATACTTTAATGATATTTATATTTATTTAACGAACTGGACGGATTCCTTCAAAACTGGTGTGATGAGGCCCAGGATCAGGAAAGATGGAAGGCATGGAGGGAGTCCTTTGCTCAAGTGCGGGACAGAAGAGGCTAACAAAAAAAATATATATATATGGATATTTCGGATAGACTTTCTAAAATTAATCTACATTCGAATTTTACCCTCATTAGATGTTGTTGTTTTGGCCCAAATTGTATGTACTACCTCCGCTCTTCATTTTTGTGGATGCAGCCACACCTCTTGGACCTAATTAATCAAATGAATAAAAATACTTTAACATCAATTTTAAATGTGGCCCAAGATGACCGAGCGTGGCTACAAACCACACTACCCATTCGTTTTGGTGGTCTCGGCGTCCGCAACATTTCCAGTGTCAGATTACCGGTTCCTGTCCTCTGTCCACCGCACCGAAAAGTTAACCCAAAAAAAAATCTCCCCATCACTGGTTGACTTTGAAGGGCCGTGCTAGACTGATGCGGTGAACGCCTGGAAAGAGGCTTACCCAGATACAGATCGCCCGTGAACCCATCTTCCCAGAGACAGTGGCAACAGCCGCCCTGAACGTTGGTACGGAATAATCTAATCAATACGTCCACCAATTCTGGTGAGCGTGCCCGCCTACTGGCCGTGGGTGAGTGGGAGTCGGGCCTCTGGCTTCAGGCACTTCCGTCACCCAACATTGGTACCATGCTGAGTGATACTACTTTCCGCCGCGTCTCGCTACATGCCTGCGTCTGGGCGCTCCATGCGGGGCTCCGCATCGCTATCAGTGTGGTGAAGCTGTCTACTGTCCTGCAGTAGGAGCGCAGGCCGAATGGTACGGCACGCCAGCATTAATGAAATCCTCCGTGGTGCTCTTGCCATCGCCGGGATGCCTGCTAGTTTAGAACCCAATGGTTTAGCACGCGACGATGGGAAGAAACCAGATGGGATGGTTATCCCATCTGGTTTCTTCCCATCGTCGCGGCATTATGGTTATAATGCCTTGGAGCTTGGGTAGGCCTTTGTTGTGGGACGCAACTTGTGTCGACAACCTTGCGCCATCTCATCTTCTTAGCACGACGTGTTGTACTGGGGCGACTGCTGCAGGTGCCGGAAACCCCAAACGGCGCAAATATAATTACCTTCTTGGAAGCTATATATTTCACCTGTTTGGGGTGAAGACTATGTGGCGGCCATGTGGTCCGAGTGCCCATCTTGTTTTTCGGGACATCGCCAAGCGGCTGATCGACTCTTCATGTGATCCGAAGGCTGGTCTATTCTTGGATCAAAGAATTACCATTGCCATACAACGTGGCATTGACAACATTTACAGCCTGGCATTTAGGTTAAAAAAAAGTTGTCAAGAGTATTTCAAAAACCCGATGGTCAGCCCGAGCTGATGCAGCAAGCGCCTTGCATGAAGGTCATAAACAAATTATAACTCTGATGTTCATGGCTAACGACGATAAAACTAGAGACGACGCTCTAACCCGTTGACTGCGGGCGAACATTCGCTACGCCGATCGCCAGTGCGGCTGGCCACACAACTGGTGTGTTGGCCGCACAGCCGAAACGCTTTTTCGTAAACGAGACGAGAGTGCGGCCGCACACGCCAAGCGTGTGCGGCCGTACTTTACGCCAGTGCGGGTTTACGCGCTTGGCGTGTTTTACTACGCGTGTGCGGATAAACACATACGGTTGTGTTTCATAATTTTGCGTCGACTGTGCGGGCGCTCACATACGGTTGTGTTTTTCGATTTTGCGTCGACTGTGTGGATATTTTTTAGAAATATTCACACGATTTATATTAAATATAAATAAATAAATAATTACTTATACATTATATCAGTTATTTTTCTCTCAAGACTTAAAAATGTAAATAGTATTGCCCCCCGATTATGTAGGCAAGTATGAAAACTAAGGGTTCTAAACCAAAATTATAAATTTATCTAGGTTTGTTACCTAGTATTTATACATATTTCAAACACGTCAACATTGGGACTTAATAATACTGAACTTCTTAATGCTTGACTTGAAACTATCAACTAGCCTATTGCAAAAGTACCTCTTTTGCAATAGGCTAGTTGATAGTTTGAGAATTCGATTATTATTTTTCTTGTGACTGGTTCTTCTTTTATTCTTTCATTCATATAAATCTTATTCCCCACTAGAATCCTATTCAGTATCGTCTAAAAGAAACACTCGTCTTCGTTAGATAAAATACCAGTATAGTTCCTATAACAGTCAATAGATGGCGGTACCAGCCGTATGTTTTAAATATTTCGTGAAGGTTTTATCATTATTATATAGGGCATGGAATTAAAAAAATCAAGAGAGACAAATTTTCATCGCAGTCCTTATTCCCCACACACAACCGTATGTGTTTTGCCGCACTAGCGTACCTTCGGCCGCCACACAACCGTATGTGTTTTGCCGCACTGGCGTTTAGCAAAATACTAAAACACATACGGTTGTGTGTGCGCCGCACTCACGTATTTTTGTTGAAACACAAACGTATGTGTTTTGCCGCAGTCAACGTGTTAATCTGTTCTGAAAAATGAGAAACTTTGAATTTATTCTAATATTTATAGGAAATTTGGAGCTCTACCTATATTGGAAAGAAGAGACAAACAAGTAGATAATTATCTTCAGAAAGAAACAATAACACTAGACGTTGTAACAAATTTGTTAACTTCACTTGATGATTTTATTATTTACCTCAGGGATAAATTTGATTATCGAACCGTCCGCCAAGGAATAAAAACCCAGAATCTGACTACAATTTAAGGACCTATCTCAAAGAACAAGACAAGTCCTAAAAACTCACGCCAGTTTTTTGATGGCGCCGTCATTTCAACTGAACGGAAAAGAGAAATTCAAAGTAGAAACCTTTCTTCCCATAAGAACATTAGACAACGCTCCGGTAAATTTTTTTGCTTGAAGACTATACCTACATTTTGATAAGTTGAGATAAAGTTGCAAAGAATTACCTGAAATCTGTTATAAAGACGTTAATATGAGATGAGTTGGAAATTGAATGTATGCGTTTAACAGAATGCTTGAAAATTGTTAATAGTGAAAATGAAGGAAGAAAGAATAGTCTATTGTAAATATATCATATTTTAAAAGAAAACAAAATTGAAGAAAGAAAGAAGAAAGAATACGATTTCAACATTTCCAAATGTAGAAATCGTATTGGGTATAAGTATTTTTAAGCATGATGGTAACTGAAGTGGGGAGCCTTCCTTTTCCATATTAAAAATAATAAAAAAAATGAAGAAGTGCAATGCTTCAAGAGAAATTAACATTGCGTTTGTAGCTAATGTTTATGTAAGTGAAGAAGTGGTTAAAGATTTTGCCCATCTCAAATCTAGAAGGGTAATAAATACAAATCTTTCCTCTTTAATAGTAGTGTCGATTTATTGTCATTGTAGATAAATAAATAAAAATCTAGAACTTTACTTATCTACTTTCTTTGTATATGCTAACAAAATAGTGCTCTGTTTAGAGTTTAGGTCATAGGGGCCCCATTATCCTATTGTGCCCAGGGCCCCCAATAGGTTAAAGACGGCCCTGCTTATTGCCCCAAAGAAATTTTCTAAGGGGTCTTGATTAATATGGCGCAGCAGTATCGATTTAAAACCTGCAGAATGTAAAAACTTTGTCATGGCGAGAAAAGCTTCAATACTTTTTACCCAACTCTTTAAAGACGGCACAGTTGCTCTATTACCAGTTTTTGTGATGAAAGTCATGGATTTCAAAATTGGTAAACTTTTATACCACAATCTGTGATGTGGAGATTGCCGAGTTACAGCACATCTATAAATTTTTCCCAAGGCAGATTTATGAAAATTGCCATTGACAGAATCAAATAATTTGTTGAAGAATAAGATGAGATCCGCTGTGTCCACACTTTCATTCGGGAGTCTCCCTTCATCTAAAAAGAAAAAGTTTATAATTAACTTTCATCGTTATTATAAATGCATTAATGCCACGGCCAGTGTAAGGCTTTAGGTAGTTACTTAATGAATCTTAGTTACGTTAATGAATATTAATCATTAACGCAGATCCTACACTACTGAAGCTACAAGTTCTTCGTTTTAAAAACGACGGAGTCACTAATTAATATGTTTAGGAAACTCCACCTCCCTAAACCTATGTTTAGTACCTATTCGCCGTTAAAACGCCGATATGGTTAATCAAAGAGTTTAAGTCAAATGTACAGTTAGGAAAAATTATCAATGAAAAAACAAACCTGCCATATATCCCATAGTCAGGCCAACAGTGTTGCTAAACACTTGTGTGCAGTGTTTGACTCTCATTTTAGGAATAAGTTTTGGATAAACATGCTCAGCTGTTTACTTTGTCATAAGTTTAACTCCTCTGTATTTTTTGCCCTCGGTTATATAATGCTTCTATGTGTGACCAGGAAGCTAACTTTGTTTTACCATATTCTTTAAACTGTAAACCTTTAGTAAGTAGGTTATTTCTAATGCCCTTCATGAGATGAGGTGGGTCATAAATTGGGTATATTTTTTTTGAGCCTATCTCAAAAAAGCCTCCAGGATAATTTTTGCCACATCTTAAATAATAATCTTCGGTTGTTTTCATTAAAAGGTTAAGTGCTGCCATATTGGTTGCACCTTGGTCACATACCGTTGCAACCACATTTAACCCAATGTCATTTAGAGATTTAATTATGTTTTTTAATTGCTTGCATAAATCTGCCGTTTTACTGCTTCCTTTGCAAAATGAAAATGAGATACCTAGGTTGTTTGTATTTCTTACAAATACCCCTTATCATAAAAACACACACATGGTCACAAAATATCTTCGATCTCTCTTCACCATTGTCAATAAAACCGTGGATCATGTCATTGGTCTTGTCATAATATAAGTTAGGTGCTATGGCCATTTCGTCAAATATCAGACAGCAATACTTGTGACGGGCGGGCATTTTTTTCTACTCTTTTTTTATATGTTGAAATATTATTTCGTTGATTCCTGGCAGTAGATTTATTTTGCAAAGCAATTTCTCTAAAGTTTTTCGCTTGGGAAGTATGCAGATTCCACCAAGTATTCGGTATGCTCTAGGGGAAGGCTTGTATAAGGACAAACAGAGAACTTTCTCATCTAGGGTAAAACGTCTCCCTGCAGGTTTCTTTGCAAACTGCTTGATCTGCATTGCGAAAAATGTCTGAGCTGCTGGTGTCATTTTTTCCTTCACCATTTGATAAGCAGAAGATTTCATTATTTTTTCTGCCATCATCATTTGCATTCTTATCTTTTTGTTTGTGTTGCGAGCTTTGCGCAATTTTGATTTTACTTCTGATATTATATCTTTCAGCTTCTTTTCTGTTGCAGTCAAAGGCATAGAAGTCTTATAACCTGAAAAAATAAAATCAAAATTATTGGTTTCTATTCTAAATAATAATTTAGAATAGAAATAAAAATAATACAGAATATTTATTTCGAACACTAATAATTGTTTACAAGTCTTACATCAATATTAATTACTTATACTTATAGTATTTAATAGTATTGTGTTGTTTTTATTTACCTGGATTCGAAGATATGTCTGTGTCCATTAGAACTGGTCTTACAGAGACGGCCGTCTCCATTTGAAGTGCAGAAGATGGCAGTTCAATATTCATTACTGTAATTACATAAGAACAACAAAATTAAATATTATTTAGAATAGAATATTAACAATACAGAATATTTATTTCGCACACCAATAATTCTTTACAAGTCTTACATCAATATTAATTACTTATTAAGATGTTTTGACTAAACTTGCAACTGGTAATAAATCAATAATAATTTGCGGAGACTTTAATATTAATATTTTAGAAAATAATTCATATAGCAGGTTTATAAGTCTCTTTAAATCCTTTAATTTATCAAATGTGTTCTTAGAACCAACACGAATAACTACAACCACTGCTACATGTATTAAAAATGTTTTTTTGTAGCTGCGACTATTTAGATCACGGAATAATAAAAACAAGAGGAAGTGCCCTTAGTCTTACTTAATACTGGATCCAGTGTCGCCAAACTCACACATTTGCAAATTAAAATGTACTTGCAATACACAGAAAACGATGATATAATTGGCTACAAATTATGAACGCAACTTTGGCGAAAAGCTTATTTTATTGTTGTTCGAAATTAAATCGTATCACAACTGACGAACGTTGCTATTTTACATGACAAAATCACTAAAGAGATTTTTCCATCTATCAATCCAGTTCGCGCAATGTCCAACGAGTACAACTATTCGACGCTAGAGAGCGCTGTTACCAAATTACTTAACATGACATCTATTGTTACAATGAATAGATGTCATTTTCGCATGCAACTGTTAACTATTTTGCTATTCAATGAGAGATGTGGTCAAGTTATCGATAATTTGTACAATGTAAGAAATATATTAATCTTTTTAATGTACGTAATGGATCAAAAATGATGATTAACTAATGATGTATTGACATATTTTTCTGCGATACCTTTCATTGAGTCCGTAATATGATTGTATGTAGGAAATTGATTGACATCCCAATGAAATGACGCATTATTTTAGACATGACAATATCTTTTTTAAATATGTGACAGTCTTTTAAAAACATAATTGACATCTCAATGTTTGTACATGAAAATAAACTTTATACATGTATATAGAATATTTATAGGCCTACGTCTAACCGCGAATGAATGACTATTTGCCAGAATATTAACTCATTCTTTCAAACTCTTACTTTTATTTATTAAAAAAAAAGTTAGGTACTTTAAAAACATGTTATTGTTATTGTGTTATTGTTTTGTCGACACGAACTATTTGCATTAATGTGTCCCATCCCTAAACGAGTAGCGTCGAAGTTTCTAGAATTTATGCCACGTAAAACGATTACAGTCAAGACAGCGAGCAAGCTAATTTAGACTTTAGTGAATAGACGTAAGGTAGTTTTTAGTTCGCATCAAAGCAAAAATATGGTATTGTCAATAAAAATCGATTATATTGAAATATATGAAAGTTTTATACTTTTTGGTAATACGATATACCTCTGCAAGAAACATTCTTTGACCTGCTATCATTTTTGCGTGTAAAAATTGCACAATAAGGCATGGTTGTATTTTTTTTCCTTACGTGCGATATTGTGCGATATGTCACGTCGCAGCAAGTAGTTGATCGCGACTGAACCAATGTTGATCATTTCCACATAATTGTGCCACACGTTCGACGGCTGCGTGGCACTTCCACTTGTTTTTATTATTCCGTGATTTAGATAAAGCTAAAGACACACACAGCGGTCAAATCGTTGCTTTTGAGTCCAATCAAAGACTACAATAGTCCAATCCAACACACCCGTGCAAAAAATATAGGTACAGTCAAGACCAATAACATCTGGTAATTTAGATAAATTTAACAAGACTTTAATTAGTAAGTTACTCGTTCAGGAACTTAATGGTAATATTTTGTATACTTAAAGAATTCTTCTCAGTTGTGCAAACTGAGTTTCAAAATATTTTTAAGAAAAAAACTATATGCCCTAAGTTTTATTTAGTGACTGGGCAACTAAAGGTATCAGAAAAAGTAGGGAAAGACTTTTTGAGCTGTATGGCCTTAAGCCTTATATTAACACTGAAACATTTAATAAGTATGTTACTATATATTCTAAAACTTAGAAAAATGCTTGTAAGGCAGCTAAAGCGTTATACATTAGCAACAAAGCTCTTAAAGCTTGAGCATTACGGACTGGGAAAGAAAGTTCCGGCATTTGACAGACGTGGATACCGCTACACTAGTATATTTTAGTTATTTTAATAGCATCATATCTTACAGTATTTTGCTTTGGGGACGGGCTGCAGATATAGATTCTATTTTAATTCTGCAAAAGCGGGCTGTCAGAGCCATATATAATCACCGCAGACGCGAGTCTCTAAGAGAATTGTTTAAACAGATTAACATCATGACGCTACCTTGTCAATATATATATGAAAACATAATGAATGTTCGAAAAAATCTGCATCCTTTTAATGAAAAATAAAGTTTGAAAACTAAAACCCGACCACAACAAAAAGTGATCTAAAAAGTACGAAACAAGAAAATATTTCACACAGAAATCAAGACATAGGTACAAAATGGTCAAGGTAAGCCGTGGTTGCATGCCTGTATCCCATACGAGTGCGATGAACATGAATATAATGGCATGCAATCACGGCTTACCTTGACCATTTTGGAGAGGGGTTCACTAGTACCTTTCAAATATATAATATTTAGTGGTGATTTGTCACAAATTATTGTAAAAAAAGGAAAGATTACCAAATAAATTAAGATACGCATACCGTGTTTAATATCATTGGAAAGGGGTTCACTAGTACCTATTAAATATATAATACTTAGCTGTGACTTCAAAATGGTTTAAATAAAAAAATAAAGTTTAAAAACTAAAACCCGACCACAACAAAAAGTGATCTAAAAAGTACGAAACAAGAAAATATTTCACACAGAAATCAAGACATAGGTACAAAATGGTCAAGGTAAGCCGTGGTTGCATGCCTGTATCCCATATGAGTGCGATGAACATGAATATAAAGGCATGCAACCACGGCTTACCTTGACCATTTTGTACCTATGTCTTGATTTCTGTGTGAAATATTTTCTTGTTTCGTACTTTTTAGATCACTTTTTGTTGTGGTCGGGTTTTAGTTTTTAAACTTTATTTTTTTATTTAAACCATTTTGGAGTCACAGCTAAGTATTATACAGGGTGTGTCGTAAATAGTGGTCTAGAGTAGTAGTGGTTGTCGATACACTGTATTCTTATGTATCACATATCGAAATTTTAACCATTTCCAGTTAAGGGTTTGCGAAAAAAAAAAAGTTTTATTTTAAAATTTCTGTACCTTGCTTCACGAATTTACTTTTTTTTTCGGAGACCCTTAACTGGACATGGTTAAAATTTCGATATGTGATACATAAGAATACAGTGTATCGACCCCTTTACTCTGGACCACTATTTACGACACACCCTGTATATTTAATAGGTACTAGTGAACCCCTTTCCAATGATACTAAACACGGTATGCGTATCTTAATTTATTTGGTAATCTTTCCTTTTTTTACAATAATTTGTGACAAATCACCACTAAATATTATATATTTGAAAGGTACTAGTGAACCCCTTTCCAATGATACCAAACACGGTATGCATGTCTTCATATTTTTTTTAATCTTGGTTTTTTTGTCCGCCAGAGGGCGCCACTTTGGATTCGGTGATAACTGATACGTCATATAGCCTATAACCAGCGGGCGATCAAGACGCTTCTAACGATAGCTCATTTGTTCAGTTCAGATAAGTAGTTTAGGAGCTATGAGCGAACAGATGAACATACATACATACATAGCCTGTCAAAATCATAACCCTCCTTTGGCTTTGCCGTAGTCGGGTAAAAATAAGTGACAGACATAGTGTTTATACTACAAATAGGAACAAATTAGATCAGCCAAGTTTCAGATTGTCAAAAGTAAATACTTCTTTTATGGGGTACTGTGTAAAATGCTATAATAAAATACCAGTTGATATTCTACAATTAAATGAAAGACAATTTAAAACATGTATTAAACGCACACTATGTTGACAAGCATATTATAAATTAGAAGATTACATCAACGATAAAAATGCCACAGCCAGTCTAAGGAATTTCCTAATTGTAAGATGATGTTTTCTACCCCTTTTTTATTGACATGAGTGTCCATGGAATTTCTTGCTTGTTCTTCTCCACAGAGACAACCTACGCTACGTTTTGGAACGAACAACTAGCTTCATTTTTCTGACTAACTGACCCTTTGACAATTCAGAAGTGCCTGTACATGATTTAATTGAGATTAATGCTTTGACTTTGACTTTATACTTATAGTATTTAATAATTGTGTTGTTTTTATTTACCTGGATTCGAAGATTTTATGTCTGTGTCCATTTGAACTGGTCTTGCAGAGACGGCTGTGTCCATTTGAAGTGCAGAAGATGGCAGTTCAATATTCATTACTGTAATCACATAAGAACAACAAAATTAAATAATAATAATAATATAATATTATGTGGGGACATTTTCACACACGGCTATCTGACCCCAAACTAGGGGGACCCTGTACTATGGGTGTCAGACAGCTGATATACATACACAAATACATTTTTTTTTTTAAAATACATACATATAAGGTGCTATAAAAATATCTGCCACGGCTTTAATGGGAGGTAGTATTGTGTTCAAAGATTACAATAGTGAAGAACTTTCGTACCCCAGAATAGTTAATTTAATTTGAGAAAATAAAGTAGTTTAATAAACATTGACTCTACTCTGCATAACGCGTTTCACAAATTACGCGCGATGTGTCGCTTCGTCAATGAAAACAACTGCTATCTCTTTCAATCTGTTCTGTGAATGAAAACTGAAATCAGCTGATTAGTTCGTCACTATCTAACCTACTAGGTACACAATAATACGCAGGGAAAAAAGTGTTTTAAAAGTGCAATTACTTACCAGCTACCGCATTCTTCCAAAAAACTGACGTAGGTAAATAAGATGATAAACTTCCCATCACACTTAAAACAGGCTTTGGACTGACAAGTTAGTGTAAGAATCGCAATTTTTTTCTTATTATTTTTAAACAGTAGACCAGGTGCTTAGATTAATACTTAGGTATCAAATAACGATAAATTACAGTAACTTGGCGTGTTTAAAAGTTAATCATCTTATTTACAATAATTGCATCGTATTTACAGTTATTTACACACTCCCTACCTACTTATCTACAAAACTGTTGCACGAGTCCGCCTTCGCGTTGCACACAAATGTAGGCAAATGTAGTTCGGCAGAATATGGAGGCCTGCCTGCGTCAACCGGAGGCGGGTCAAAGCGGCCGTGTTCACGAAATCTGTACACGGCATCCAGAATGGTATGATGACTCACTCGCACACCAAACCTCTGCTGGTATAAGTTTACTGCATGCGCAGTTATGGAGTTACACTCGGTCACTCGCGGTAGCACAACACCATTTCAAGATATTCTTGATTGGAATACCGTCGTCTGGGAGGCATTTTTAAAGGAAGCGCGAGCGATTATCCCGTCGCTAACCGCTAATTAAAACTAACTTCCGAGCGGGCGGGGAGCGACCGGGCGACTGGCGAGCGGGCGGTCGGCTTGCGCGTGCGACGAACGGGGTAGTGCGGGTCAGGCAGGGTGGGGGCGCGCGGCTCTTTGACGACGCGACGTCCCGACGAGTGCCGATGCGCAGCGCTCGGCATCGTTTGATAAATGTTAAGAATGGCAACAGTGTATGAACGGCGCCGGCGTTTTGCGAAACGATTGAATTGTACCTATTCGGTGCGGTCTGGCAACAGCAAGTCTACGTGATGGTTTTATGCGAATAAATCAATTCAAATTTATACGTACAATTTTTTGTATGAAAAAAAATATGACAAATGATTAATAATTTATCTTTACTATTGTAATCTATAAACACAATACTGTCTCCCATTGCAGCCGTGGCAGATATTTTTATAGCACCTTATATATAGCTTAACAACACCCAGACACAAGGCAAACACAAGTGCTCATCACACCAACGTTTACCCTGGGCGGGAATCGAACCCGCAACACGCTGCGCAGCAGTCGATCGCTCAGCCACTGCGCCAACCGTGTCGTCTAAATATTATTTAGAATAGAATAGAAACAATACAGAAAATTTATTTCGAACACCAATAATTGTTTACAAGTCTTACATCAATATTAATTACTTATACTTTTATTATTTAATAATTGTGTTGTTTTTATTTACCTGGATTCGAAGATATGTCTGTGCCTATTTGAACTGGTCTTGCAGAGATGGCCGTCTCCATTTGATGTGAAGAAAATGGCAGTTCAATATTCATTACTGTAATCACATGAGAACAACAAACTTAAAAATGGTATTGTGTGTAGATTACCAACTGCAAATAATCTTTAAGCAAAATTGGTCAACACTATCTCTGACCAACTATATTATATTTACCTGGCCTGGAAGATATATCTGTGCCCATGTGAATGGGTCTGGTATAGGAGGTTGTCGCCATCTGATTTGGCGTAGATGGCAGTTCAACATGCCTGCGCTTACCATCATGCACACCTGAAATTTATAGGATGATTTTTAATAGGGATGAACACCGTAAACATTTGGGATAAAAGGATTTATTCTTAGGCAGCCATTATCATCATCAATCAAGTTTAAAGAACTTTTGACTACTTTTATGAAAAAAAATAAAAAGACCTCGGTCTTTTTAATTTTTTTTTTATTTAAATTTTTTTTTATTAGTCTGCTTTAAATATTATTTTTTTAATATTAATCTGCTTAAAAACTTCTTCATGAAGTAAGTTTCTATTTTTATATTGCTTAGTATTGTACTTCATAAAACAAGACATGGCTAGATTATTTACGTTTTTCCATCAAAAAACAGCAGTTTTTTAAATTAAAAATTATACCTGGAATTTCAAGTGTTGGAATTGCCAGTGCAGTTAGTTTCTTATTTGGGAATATGTAAACATCCTCAAAATGTTTATGACACACTTTTCTGTTCTTATGTATGAATTCATTATCTTCTCCAATAATATCACCTCCAATTTTCATAATCCAAGTGCGAAAACGTTCTATTTGACCAGGATTCTTCGGGTTTGGAAACCGGTACAACGGCAATCCTAAAAAAAGTGTAACACGGCCTTAAATAAACGTACAACTTGTGCTCTGACGTCCCCTTAAGCGCGGCAAAATCGAGTTGACATAACACCCCCGCGCCCCCGCCAACGACAGTGGACTGCTAATCGCCGGCCGGTTCGTACCATTTGCCGCGATACGTATATAATTTTGTCATATTACTGTTTTGTATTGTTTGTGATTTCATAAAGTGTTTTTAACGTCCAAATATATATATATAATAATATGATAAGTTAAGTACTGTAGACCATAATAATAACGATGCAAATAAATTGTATGATGATTTCTTTTTTGTAGTGCAGGCTGAATTCGATAATAATTTTGAAAAAAAGACAAAACATATTAGCCCTAAGTTTGTATTTAGTGACTGGGCAACTAGAGGTATTAGAAAAAGTAGGGAAAGATTGTTTGAGCTTTATGGCCTTAAGCCTTATATTAACACGGATACTTTCAACAAGTATGTTGCTACTTATTCTAAAACTTTTAGAAATATTTGCAGGGTAGCGAAGGCCCTATACATTAGCAACAAAATCAAATCGGCAGAGGATAAAATAAAGACAGTTTGGAAAGTTATTAATAACGAGACTGGCAGGAAAAAAGTTCGTAACACTGAGTATACATTAGAGACACCACGTGGTCCCCTAAGCTCTAACATAGAAGTAGCGCATGAATTTGTGAATTTCTTTACCAGCATACCTTAAAACCACGGAAGCTTTAAATTCTTCACCTGGCATTTCAATTGCCTTTTTAATAGCGAACGTACCAGGCTGCCCGGTAGAATTTCAGTTTAAACATATTAACCCCGTGACAGTTTTAAAAGCTTTTCGGCAAATTAAGATAAAATTTACTGAGGATCTGTGGGGTATGTCTATTAAAGTTTGTACGTCTATAATTGAGACAATAGCGCCTTATTTAGCTTTAGTATTTAATATGTGCGTAGACCAAGGAGTTTTCCCGGATCTAATGAAGTTTAGTAAGGTTATACCTCTTTTCAAATCCGGTGACAGTAAAGACACTAATAATTATAGACCCGTGTCCGTGCTGCCGGCTTTCAGCAAGGTTTTTGAAAGGATTATGCTTAATCAGATGCTTAATCATTTTAACACTAATGGCATTTTACACGATCAACAGTATGGTTTCACCAAAGGACGTTGTACGACTGACGCTGGTGTCACTTTATTAAAACACATATTTACTGCGTGGGAAGAGGCGCAAGATGCCATAGGAATTTTTTGTGACCTCTCCAAGGCATTTGATTGCGTAAATCATGACACACTACTTTTGAAACTTGAGCATTACGGACTAGGTAGACTTGCGCTTAGTTTAGTAAAATCTTATTTGATTAATAGGCAGCAGCAAGTCCAAATAAATGGGGTGAATTCACATGGTTTAAAGGTAGAAATGGGGGTTCCACAAGGCTCAATTTTGGGTCCTTTCCTCTTTTTAGTGTATATTAATGATCTTCTTCATTTATTGAAAAACCAACCACAAATGGTGTTATTTGCTGATGACACTTCTTTAATATTTAAGATAGATAGGCGGGCCCAGAATCTTGACCACGTAAATAGCGCTTTACTGCAGGTCCAAAATTGGTTCACGGCGAATAATTTAGTACTGAATGAAAAAAAAACTAAGTGCATCAGATTTACTTTACCAAATGTCCAAGGTAGTGACTGTGACATAGTATTGAATAATGAGAAGCTGGAATTCGTTGATAAAACTGTTTTCCTGGGGATCACGCTCGACTCAAGGCTACAATGGGGTCCTCATTTAACATCTCTCGCTGGACGGCTAAGCTCGGCAGCATATGCTGTCAGAAAAATCCGGCAATTTACTGATGTGGATACCGCGAGACTGGTCTACTTTAGTTATTTTCATAGTATAATGTCTTACGGTATTTTACTGTGGGGACGAGCTGCAGACATCGAGTCTATTTTTATTCTGCAGAAAAGAGCCATTAGAGCCATTTACAATCTCCGTATGCGCGATTCTGTAAGGGAACTGTTTAAGGAAATTAACATAATGACAGTACCTTGTCAATACATCTATGAAAACATAATGTACGCTACAAAAATTCTGCATCTTTTTAGTAAAAGGGGTGAAAGACATAATTATAACACTAGAAATAGGGACCAACTAGTTCAACCGAGTTTCAGACTGGCTAAAGTAGATACTTCTTTCATGGGGTACTGTTTAAAATGTTACAATAAAATACCTCCCCACATTGTTCAACTAAATGAGACAAAATTTAAGTCTTATATAAAACGCACACTATGCAGCCGAGCATATTATTCATTGGGTGATAAAAATGCTTGGCTGGATGCTGGTCTAGCTCCACAGCCATAAGGGTTCATAGATTCATTGATTAGCATTTTTAATTATTTTTGGAGCTGCTGAAGATATATAGATCTACATTATCTTTGCATTGTATAAACTCAATGTGTTAGTATAATATAATTTTTCATAGCACATAAGTACATGTGAGCACTATGTTATTTAAAGCTACCATTTACGAGGTATGTCTTTCATTGACTTGAATGTGCCCTGGCGGTTGGGAGTATGTCATGCTCACCAGGGCCGTCTTTAACCTATTGGGGGCCCTGGGCACAATAGTATAATGGGGCCCCTATGACCTAAACAGAGCACTAAGTTGTTAGTTCAAACAAAGAAAGTAGATAAGCAAAGTTCTAGGTTTATTTTTTACAGTGACAATATATAAATAAGAGGTAGGTACCTACTAGATTTGAGATGGGCAAAATCTTTAACCACTTCTTCACCTACATGGACATTAGTGACAAACTGGTTAAAATCTCTTGATGCATTAACATAACCTTTTTAATATGGAGAAGGAACGCTCGCCACTGCTGTTACAATCTTTATGCAAGAAGATTTTCAATACGATTCCTGTATTTTTTTTCGATTTCTCATTTGGAAATGTGTCTTCAATTTAGTTTTTTTTTAATATGATATGTTACAAAATTCTTTCTTCCTTCATTTTCACTATGAAAAATTTTCAAGTATTCTGTATAACCGGTCAATGTGGCGCCACTTGGGGGAGGCCTATGGACATAGACCTCCCCCAAGTGGCGTGGTGGTGGTGTCCACTGCTGTCTGATGATGATGATGATTCTGTATAATGTATATGTTACGGCTAATAGCCGAAGTGCGGCTACAACTAGTTTAGGCTGGCTACAACTTGGTGCAGCCGGCCACTTGCGGTTAAAGTTAGATGTACATCCTTATCCTCGGTTAGAACCAAGTTTAGCCTTCATCATAGCGGCTAGAACTAGGTGCAGCCACATTCCGGTGGTTAAATTGTCTGTTTTTGTGCTATTGAACCGGAAGAAGACAGAAAGAGGAGCTCCGCGCAGCGTGGCTCCGTCGACTTGACGTCGACCGTCTTCTTCTGCTTAATGGTTTGGTAAATAATAATCAAGTCGGGGTACCCCAAGTCCCGAGCTCGCAGGCTACACCTAAGTTTAGGACACGCCGTAATTTCGGCGGTAAGACCCGTCATGGAGGATCGGTTAGGGCGCCGACACGGCGCCCTCACGTTCCGGCTGACGCAGATACTGACCGGACATGGCTGTTTTGGGAAGTATCGGTGTCGCGAACAATTGCCCGGTTGTCACCACTGCGGAGATTGCTTGGAGGACACAGCGCAGCACACGCTGGCAGAGTGGCCAGCATAGGCAGAGCAGGCAGCGCCGTGAACTCTCCGCAGCAGTAGGTGACCTCTCGTTCCCAAACATCGTTCTTTCGATGCTCCAGAGCGAGAGTGCGTGGTAGGCTGTTGCCTCGTTTAGCGAGCAAGTCATGCACGCAAAAGCGGCGGCAGAGAGGGTGAGGGAAGCAACTGCCTCACTTCTCTCCAGGAGAAGATGCACCGGGCGCCGCAGGGTGCTTAATGACCTCGAGCTTTCATGCGTTGCCGGCCTGCGGGTGGTCGACTCAGAGGCAGTCCACCACCCAACCAGATGCAGGCCCATATAGGCGGCGCGCCGTGATCCGCGCGCGCCACTCTAGAGGATTCGGCGGCGTTTAGACCGCCGAGGTCGACGGGACCCACCTACATCATTGGCGGGTCATAGCCTGTCGGGGGCGCGGTGCATGCGCGAGTGAATCCCGTACCCCCGCCCATAGGTCAGTAGAGGAACACCGTGGTGGTTTTAGCCGGTAAGAGTCCGGCACACCCCCCGTCTTCCCAGGACGAGGGACAGTCCATGAGGATTTCCCCAAGTTAAAAAAAAGGCTGCACCTAAGTTTAACTGCTACCGGTTATACCTAGTTCTAGCCGGTTAAAACTAGGTGTAGCCGCACTTCGGGTTTTAGCAAAAAAAAAATCCATTTAGTTGAAATTACCGTGCATAGCCATCGAAAAACTGGCGTGAGTTTCTACGTCTTGTTCTTTGAGATAGGTCCTTTTAATCAGATTCTGGGTTTTTATTCCTTGGCCGTCAATTCAAAGTAATGAAATTTACCCCTGAGATTAATAATAAAATCATCAAGTGAAGTAAAAAACAATAGTTGTTTGTATATTCTTTCAATATTGGTTAGAGCTCCAAATTTCCTATAAATATTATAATGTCTCTAGTTTCGTCTTCTTTGTTTATGACCTTCATGCAAGCCACCTACTGTATCAGCTCGAACTGACCATCTGGTCAATAAAAAGACTTTTGAAAACTATTTTTCAACCTAAATGTTCTGTCAATGTATTCCATCGGGAGAGGCCGAAAAATAGTTTTGTATTTACTGAACCATTTCAAAAAACTTGGTTGCCTCTGAGGTATATATAGGTTGTAGACACTGGTCTACAACCAATAAGAAGGTACTGATACTTCTCCGTCATATTTGAGGCTCTATTTTATAAACATGGTTTCCGCTAAATACTTTGATTTATGCTCCTTAATACGTATAAATTTCTGAAACCTTTCAACGAGAACATGGTCTTTTATTTTAAAAGTTCTGGTCAACATGAGACAGATTGGGCGTACTGTCAAGCTCATAGAAAAATATTTTACTTCTGCTAATTTAACTTAATTTATATTTTTTTTAAGACCTGTTATTCCATTTCGTCAATATAGGTACTCAATACAGATTTTTTTTTTAACTGTTGATAGGCATACGTTTGCAGCTAAATAAGACAATAAGGAATGTTACCTTTTCCAGGATTCCCAAATATTTTATTAAATTCACTCAGTAACTCCGAGGATTTAATTGTCACCGCGAAACTGAAGCCCTCTCGATGCCAAAAATTTACTACTAATTTACAACAGCTACAATCCGTTTAGGTACATTTCTCCAGGACTCTTCTTTTCGATGTTGACAAGTCTATATGTAATCAATCAACCGCTTTACTTCGTGCCAGAAAAGTCACCATAGTTTTACTGGGCTTTTTTGATGTGTTAAAATAATGTGCTTCCAATCATTAAATCCACTCAAAGAACATAGATTTACATTAGAAAGGATTAACATGAAAACAAACTAGAGTTTATTTTTTAATTATATGAAAAATTAGTTCACTGATTATTTAGTCTTCAAAATAGTGTAGTTAGTGTCCCATTAAATTGTATTTTTATTATATGTTTGAATTAGATATCGGTTATCGGTTTGTGATCTGGCAGGAATTGGGGGCCCCTATCGATCGCGGGGCCCTGGGCACGTGCCCAGTGTGCCCAGTGGGAAAGAGGGGCCTGATGCTCACTGGAATGTCTCGCTGACGGTGGCGCGCGTGTTGGATCATTCGGTTCCCTTCAAAATGGTTGAGTCAAATGATGCCGATCCGTGCGTCATGTTCGTGAACGGGCGCCGTTAGTTGGGACTGGTCATCTCTTAGCTGCCTCGGTTATTCTAATTTTATTTTGAATTGTTTATTATGATTATATTTTTATCTAAACCTCTTTTAACGTACACGACTTGTTACATTGTTCTCACATTGTACCCTAGATTCAATATGAATGATGTAACCGAAAATTGTAACATATTATTGATTTTAAAAGAGTGTTGTTCATGGAGTTTCTTGCTCGTTCTTCTCCATAGAAACCTACTGTTTGGAACGAGCAACTAGCTTCAACTTTCTGACTGACTAACTCTGACAATTCAAAAGTACCTGTAAATGGTTTATTTGAAATAAAAGATTTTGAGTTTGAGTTTGAGTTTGATATAACTTTTACTGTTAGTCGTGCGTCGAATCATTGAAGTACTCCCACAAACGCCCCTGAGAGAAATACCTACCTTACAGTGTCGCCCAACTTGCGGGCACGATAACAGTGAAATCACCTAAAAGTGTTAAAAGTCCCATTTACTATTGTGCTAACACATACTGTGAACCCTTTACAACAGTGCATTTCACAAGAAATTGTTCCAAACAGTGCAAAATCAGGCGATAAAATTCACACTGGGCGAGTCCATTCTCCGCGCCAAAAGTTAGTGCGCGGGCGACTCGAAGCTTACGTTCAAAATCGTGCAACGGATTGAATACCTACGTAATGCGTAACTAGGTATTCACATATTACCTCCCATGATATCATCACCTGTGTAACCTGTGTTCATCAAGCGAAGTACCTACAGAAGAGCCAGCGCCTTGTTACTATGCCGAACACACGACGTACCAGAAGAGATGACGGGTCGGAGTCACACAGACACGGAACGGAACAGAACGGTGGTATCATCACCGAACATCACTATGTCTGAGGACATGCTTCAGTCCCTTATCTCCAACATCACCAGGAGTCAAGCCGAAGCAAATCGGATACTTATAGAGAACATACTGGCAAACAAAGATAAACCCTGCACTTCATCACCACGATCACCTGACTCGCGTGATGCTCCGCGGCAATCAGGTAACTTCGCTAAGTGCACGGCGCGCTTCGACGGGTCATCAAAGAACGCGGAAGACCTCGAGGCATTCATTGACGCCATTGAGGTATACTGCGGCTGCACCAACATAACATCAGCGACGAGCATGCTCTGCAGGGACTGCCGATGCTGCTAGTCGGCGAGGCCGCCGTCTGGTGGCAAGGCGTGAAGTCTTCGATAACGTCATGGGCCGACGCGTTGCAACGTCTTCGAGGAATGTACGGAGTGCCGCGACCCGGTTATAAAATCTTTCGTGACATATTCAGTGCCGAACAAAATAGTGAACGGGCCGACGTATTTATATGTAAAGTGCGCGCTTTAGGTGTTCCCTTGTTTCGCAGACAGAAATTTCATAGAATTTCGTTTCCCAGAAAATGTTTAACATAATATTTGGTTCTCGTATTTTTATTTCGACTATTATTGTTTCAAAGACTATTTACTTCAATGAAAAATATTTCACAGAAACACAATTCAATGAATTTTTAATCAAAATTTTTTGTTTAACAAACTTATCAAAAAGTAGAATTATTTTTTAACGAATATTGTTTGTTTGTTGTATTTTTCCATGGAATTTATTTCAACGAAAATGTATAGATATAAATAGACAAAAACAAAAATTTTGTCTAAAAAGTCAATATGTTGTGCTACCAAAGTTAATGACAGAAACGAATCGCTGCGAAACCGACTCCACGTAGTCTTGTCTGCCCTACACCTAGAGTGTCATTTCAATCTGCGTAGGCGTGGAGGGGCGAGGCGGCCCGCGAGCTGAGGAGCAGGTGGTTTTAACGCCCGCCGCCGCGGCTGAGGCTGGCCGGCATGGCCGGCCAGTAAGCCGAAGCTGCGGTGGTGAGCGTGAATACCATCTGCGACGACAAGCTCGCGTGGTACCGCCGAAGTCCCGCAACGCCGTAGCCGTGACAGAAACTACGCCTGCTGCATGTTGCATGCTCGCTTGCATGATGCATGCTTGCTTGCATGATGCATGCTTGCTTACATGCTGTATGCTTGCCTGCACGCTGCATGCTTGCTTGCACGCTGCATGCTTGCTTGCACGCTGCATGCTTGCTTGCACGCTGTATGTTTTCTTGCACGTTGCATGCTTGCTTGCATGCTGCATACTTGCTTGTACGCTGCATGCTTGCACCCTGCGTGGTTGCTTGCACGCACGCGCAGTAAGTTTGGTTAGAACTGAGAGTCCCATTCCTGGGAATAAGTTTTATATTAAATAAAAAATATAGGGATAAAGAATATTTGAATTATTATTCTATGATATGATTATTCTAACAATAAACTTTATGTGAAACAAAAATCAATGATTTGAAAATCTTGAAAGTAAGTTTTCTGCGTATTGATTATTCTATGAAACGAAATTATTAGAAAAATTTTATGTGAACCGAAATTCTATAAAACTATTAGCTATGAAACAACGTACAACCCGCGCTTTATTATCTAAATTACCGTATGTTGTACCAGAAGTGATGTTATTAGATATAGTTTATGGGTTATTAGACCGTAGAATAAGAAAACGAGTGTCTCGCGACGAGGTGTACGAGCTGGAACAACTAATTGCGAAGGCCAGGTTAGTTGAGGAGTCGTTGGCGGAGGTGAGTTCTTCCTATGTTGTTAGTACAAATAATAATAATAATGTAAACATTGCGAACTCCGTTGTTAACCCGCTCGCTGCCGCGCGGGAATGTTCGAGCACAATTCCGAACGTTAACCCTACGAATGCCGTAGGTGACCCCCGAAAGTTAGGTAAACATAATGTGAGGCCGTCAGAATCGCGCGACACCTTTAATTCGAACACATCAATTGCGAAAACTAGTGATGGGGAAAAGCGCGTTAGACCGAAGTGCACTTATTGTAAACGTTTCGGACACAGTAGATAATTGTAGAAATAAGGAGAATGAAGACGGTAAGGTTACCGATTCTTCTAGTAGCTCTAATAATAGTACCCAGTTACGTTGTTACGGTTGTGGTCAACTGGGAGTGGTACGGTCGAAGTGTAGTAATTGCAAAAACGCGTCGACCTCGAGTAAATCGGATTTCTGTAGCGCTCACGTATGCGATAGTAACGATCCGCGGCCGTTAGTAGAAATTCAGGTTGCGAATCGCAATCGGGTGGCCATCTTAGATACGGGGGCCACACATTCTATCGCGGGCCCCATGCTGTACGATTTACTCGTTATAGCTGGCGTGGTTTTTAGGAAAACATCACGTACCATAGCACTTGCCGACGGATCACAGCAAGTATATACTGCACTCGAGTGCAATACCGACGTCATCCTAGAGAAACACACTATACCTACCACATTCATAGTATTACCTGATGCGCCGACCAGGACATTACTAGGTAGGGATTTTATTGTGAAAGCTAGTATCCTGTTGGATTTACCACAGAGCAGCTGGTGTTTCAACGACGAGCCACGGTGTTGGTATCCGTTTGTCACCAGTTTTCACCAGCCTACCGGAGGCCAGATGGAGCTGATGAAGGCAGAAGCATCAAACCTCGCGCTGAGGGATGATGAAGGCACTAAGCTGACGACTGATCAGAGAGTCCAACTGAACACTTTCCTGATGGAGAGGTCCGACTGCTTCGCGAACGATGGCCCCCCTACGGAATATGCCACGCATCGGTTGAAGATTGACCCACATCAGGAACCCATCGCTTCACCTCCTTACAGGATGTCCCCCAGTAAGAGAGCGAACAGGAGTTGCAGAAGTTACTGGACGCTGACGTGATCGAAGAATGTGAATCTCCTTGGGCTGCCAACGTGGTCCTCGTGACGAAGAAGGATGGAGGGGTTCGGCTTTGCGTGGATTACAGGAAATTGAACTCTGTAACAGAGCCTGATCGCTACCCACTTCCACGCATAGAAGATATTCTCCACGCAGCTAAGAACACCAGTTTTATGACGACCTGTGACCTCCAATCAGGGTATTTTCAAGGAACTCAGGAGCCACTTTTCAGCGTCTTATGGACCGATTCCGATCTGGTAAGGAACTAGCAGATGTTTGCATGCTCACGTACTTAGATGACGTCATTATCCTATCGGAAGCACCTGGAAGACCTGAATGCTGTCTTCGACAGACTCAAGATGTTTAACTTACGAGTGAACCGTGAAAAGAGTTGTTTTGCTCACGAGTCCGTGAAGTTTTTAGGCCACGTGATTGTACCAGGTATGGTGAAGGCAGATTCTGATAAGACAGCGGCTGTCGCCAACATGCCCCCTCCCGAGAACACGAAACACTTGAAGACCTTTTTGCAAACGTCAAGCTGGTTTTGACGCTTCATTCCCAACTACGCCGACGTCGCCAGACCTTTGACGAATCTTCTCAAAAAGAAGAGTAAGTGGATATGGACCACGAAGCAACAAGACGCCTTCGATTGCATCAAAGACAAGCTGGTTTCCGCCCCGGTCTTACGCCAGGCCGACGAATCAATTCCGTTTACGCTGAGGACTGACAGCAGCGGGTATTGCCTCGGAGCAGTACTGATGCAGGGGGAGGGTCCCGAGGAAAGACCAGTCGAATTTCATACGCAAGCCGTTTGTTGAATAGTGCGGAGAGGAACTATAACACGACGGAAAGAGAAGCATTAGCGGTTGTACGGGCTGTCACTAAGTTTCGTGCATACATCGAAGGATCAGAGGTTGTAATAAAGAGCGACCACCAACCTCTGCGATGTCTTATGACTTTAAAGTCACCAAGCGGACGCTTAGCGAGATGGGCTCTTACTCTTCAGGCATATAACTTGCGCATAGAGTATACACCTGGCAGGTCTAACGTTGTCGCCGATACTCTGGCGCGTCCACCTTGTGCTGAGGAAGCAGACTGTGATGTTCGCTACGCTGAAGTCGATTTTCCATCGAGAAGTCCCAAGGATGTTCGTGAGAACCAACTCAAGGACCCTGAGGTACGCAAGATTGTAGAGGACCTCGAGTCAATCGACGAACCGTTTAGAGGGAGGAGTTGGTCCGACCGGGGATTTATCATATCCGATGGCATACTATACAGATACGGACCAGACGAGTGTGAAATAGAGACGGGATGTCTCGTTATTCCGGAGCACGAGCGCGACAAGGTCCTGGCGGAGTATCATGACGCACCGACGGCTGGACACTGCGGAGTAGAGCGCACGTTAGATCGCATGAAGTCGAAATACTACTGGCCTGGAATGCGGCAATCTATTATTGGATACCTGAAGAAGTGTGTAGAATGTCAGAGGTACAAGGCCGATAACAGAAAACCAACCGGATTGCTACAGACACCTGCGACTATTCGCCGCTTTGAAGTCGTCGCCGTGGACCTTTTCGGCCCATTGCCGGAGACCGCTAATAAGAATAAATGGATCCTTATCTTGGAAGACACTTGCTCTCGATGGGTAGAACTATTCGCCCTACAGAACGCTACCAGCGCAGACTGTTCCAGGACCCTGATCTCAGAGGTTTTCCTGAGATATGGAGTGCCCAGACGGATATTGAGTGATAATGGAGTACAATTCATTAGTGAAGTCATGCAACAGGTTTGTCATTCGTTCGGGATTACTCAGTCGTTATCACCTGTTTACCGTGATCTTAAACCGCAACTCGCTATCTTGGTTGGGAAAGATCACAACACCTTGGACGCCCACTTGCCCGCGATTCGTTTCGCGATGAACTCGGCGGTGGCAAGTAGCACCGGATACTCACCAGCGTACCTTACGTTCGGACGGGAGATGCGTGTGCCAACCGACGTTATCACCGACATGCGTACCATTATTGAAAGTGACAATGTCGTGACGAGCCTTACCCCTTACCTTCAGAGAATGTCGACCGTGTTGTTCGAAGCTAGGGAAGTGCATGAAAAGGTTCAGGCTAATCAGAAGCGTTATGCCGACGAGGGTCGACGCCCTGCACCCGATTACTCTATCGGTGATCTGGTCCTTTTGAAGACCCAAGGGAGTGATGATACGACCCGCGGACAAACACCTAAGTTCATACCGCGACGAGACGGTCCTTATTGGATTCAGGAAGTGGCGAGCCGAGTGTTGGGAAAGGTCAGTAGCCACGAAGCTTTAGGTAGGTACCACGTATCTCAGTTGACCGCCTGCCCCGGTCAACGAAAAGCGTAAGCGCGGAAGACCTAAGAGGTTTCTTGACTGACCCAGACGCGTGGGCGCATTGTCTAGGTCAGAGGGGGAGGATGTAACACGGCCTTAAATAAACGTACAACTTGTGCTCTGACGTCCCCTTAAGCGCGGCAAAATCGAGTTGACATAACACCCCCGCGCCCCCGTCAACGACAGTGAAACTGCTAATCGCCGGCCGGTTCGTACCATTTGCCGCGATACACATATAATTTTGTCATATTACTGTTTTGCATTGTTTGTGATTTCATAAAGTGTTTTTAACGTCCAAATATATATAACTTTTACTGTTAGTCGTGCGTCGAATCATTGAAGTACTCCCACAAACGCCCCTGAGAGAAATACCTACCTTACACAAGTTAATTAAAAACTGGTTACAAGATGTTCACCAAACATAAAAAAAGAAAAGAATCTGAGTATCCAACTTGTATCTTGGTTTGGTAAAAATAATGAGTGAGCAGACAAACACATATTTGAATCTTCAAATTTAAAATTACCGGTCAAACGGGGTGAGATTGATTAGTTTTGAAATAAAAACCTACATAGCTTTTACAATATTAGAATAAAAAATAGGAAAAAAATAAAATTAATGACGACTTTTTGAATGAAAACACAATTAAATTTGTTTACTTAAAATTGATTAATAATGTAGGAGAAAAAAAATGATAACCTGTCCATTTTATTGATATTGAAAATGGGGCTGCTTTGATAACACCCACAATTTGCATTGCTGCTTTAACCTTTTCACCGCCACGGACATGTATAGAAGTTTCGGATTTCCGTGCCACCAGCGCCACGACTTTATTAGAAGTTCTTCATTTTTGCAGTCTTAAAAATCAATTAACTTTATTTAAAGACTTTGTTTTTTGTTTTTATTTAATAAAGCACTGTCTAAAGCCCCGTTTTTTGTATTTTTAAACACAAAAGAATCCCTCATTTGTCTTAAAATCAGCAAAAATAAAAACTCCAAAAATAAAGTGTAACGAGTAATTTTTACTCGCTACATAGCATCGACCTCTCTCGTCACTTTTTCGAAGTTTTCGGTAATGCCGTGGACCCACTTTAGATATTTGATAGATTGGCTAGGATTTAGTAGAGTAATCGATAAAACCATAGACCATCAGTTTGACAGTTGGATTTTATTTCCCCGGCTGTCAGATTATTTTGACGTTTCCGGTTTGGGATAAGTAGCATTCACTTTCCGACCGAATTCACTAAGATCATGCACGAATAAAATTTTAGTCCGTGCCAATCATTAGATTGGAATATTTCAAGGGTCCACCTCTGGTTGGAACCACTTTGTTGTGATGTCAGCAGCCGTGCAACGGTAATATTTTTTGAAACCGTGAGTATTTTGTTGGTCGAACCCTCATAGCCTGCTAACAATAGACTTGAGGTCGTGTGTCTTAACCCTCGTCGATTTTCCATTGTTTCAGCACCTATATCGCCATCGCGTTTTGGTTGTGCTCATAGCACGAGCGATTGGCATGCATTGTTTTCGTTAAGAACGGTAAGTGTTTAAAATTCCCGATTTACTACCTCGTCGCCATTTTGCTCGACGTGTGAATTCAACTAACAAAAGAAATCGTTTTCGTTTTCAGCCCCAAAGGCGTTCTTACTTATACTTTGGATTTTTCATCTTAAAATTTAACTTCATCATGGATGAGCTGACGCGTTTCCCCTCGAGTCTCCAATCAACCCCTCAGGTTTAATTTAAATAGTTTCTCGAAGCCTGTGGTATGTTACTTTAGTTCTTTTCGTAGTTTCAACTTAAATCGTGCAATACTGACAGCTTTAGCATAAACTTTAGTTATAGAATTTAATAGTTATAAAACAACTTTCCCTTCTAAAGGGAGGAACTTTCTAGTGTTGTGTTCGCCATACTGCCTGCGATGTAAGAAATAAATGAGCTAGGTATTGTTAAAGAATTAGCAGCTTAATTTCAAAAATCTCCGACCTTAGATTAGAGGCCATTTCCTTTACCTTTCAGCTATCCCGGATTCCTTTGTTTTTAATTACCTAGTGAGCTCTGGCGCCCGAACCTGAATTCCCTTAGTTACTTTTGTTTAATTTTGAGCTCCCTAACTTCTCATCTTTAGAATCACACACATAGTTTGATAATTGGTTGGTTAGTGAAATATAGATTCTTTAATTTTTTTATTACAAAAGTATGTGCCCTGCACGCCAAGGACTTGATATTGTAATAAAAAAAATTAAAGGATCTATATTTATTTATCTAACTAACAAACTATGTGTGTGATTCTAAAGTTGAGAAGTTAGGGAGCTCGAAATTAAACAAAAATAACTAAAAGGAGAAAGGTTCGGGCGCCAGAGCTCACTAATTAAAAAAAAAACAACAAAGATCCGGTAAGCGGAGCAGGTAAAGTTTGAACTTTTGATCTGAGGTCGGGGGGTCTGAAATTAAGCTGCAATATCTTTAACAATAGCTCATTTATTTCTAACACCGCAGGCCTGGTGAGCCCAACACAAGAAAGCCCCTTTCCTTTGAAGGGCAAGTTGTTTTATAACTATTAAATTTTAAATCTAAAGTTTATGCTAAAGTTGTCAGTATTGCACGTTTTTAAGTTGAAACTACGAGAAAGAATTTAAGTAACATACAACAGGCTTCGAGAAAAACTTATTTAAATTAAACCTGATTGGAGACACGAGGTGAAGCGCATCAGCTCATCCATGATGAAGTTAGATTTTAAGATGAAAAATCCAAAATATAAATAAGAACGCCTTTGGGGCTGAAAACGAAAACGATTTCCTTTGTTAGTTAAACCCACGCGTCGAGCAAAATGGCGACGTGGCAGTAAATCGGGAATTCCAAACACTTACCGTTCTTTAACGAAAACAAAGCATGCCAATCGCTCGTGCTATGAGCACAACCCAAAACGCGATAGCGATATAGGTGCTGAAACAATGGAAAATCGACGATGGTTAGGACACACGACCTCAAGTCCATTGTTAGCATATGGCTATGAAGATTTCAACCAACAATATACTCACGGTTTCAAAAATACTGGAGAAGCACTGCCGCTAACATTGTTACAAAATGGTTCCAACCAGGAGTGGACCCTTGAAATATTCCAATCTAATGATTGGCACGGAATAGAATTTTATTCGTGCATCATCTTAGTGAATTCGGTCGGAAAGTGAATGCTACTTATCCCAAACCGGAAACGTGAAAAAAATCTGACAGCCGGGGAAATAAAATCCAACTGTCAAACTGATGGTCTATGGTTTTATCGATTACTCTACTAAATCCTAGCCAATCTATCAAATATCTAAAGTGTGTCGTCGGCATTACCGAAAACTTCGAAAAAGTGACGAGAGAGGTCGACACTATGTAGCGAGTAAAAATTACTCGTTACAATATCAAGTCGGCCATTGATGTGACTCGAAATTTATCTCCGTTTCATTTCGTTTGTAGATTTTTTTTATAAATACTAAGATCGAAAACAATTTGAGGTCAGTAAAACATGAATTGTTTTTGTAAAATAGCGAGTTTAAAATTTTCATTTGTAGCTCCATAGCTAGAGATGAACTACAGTAAAACCAAAATTATGACAAATAGTACAACACCTAGAGTTTTTATCAACAACGAAGAGATAGAATATGTGGATCACTACATATATCTAGGTAAACGTGTTTCATTTAGTGCTACCAATAACACAGAGGAAATAGACCGTAGAATCGCCTTAAGTTGGAAAAAGTTCTGGAGCCTCAAAGAAATACTCAAAGGATGCTTCGATCTACATCTGAAGAAGACGGTAATGGACACCTGCATCTTGCCAAGTCTTACCTACGGCTGCCAAACTTGGGTCCACACTAACATAACTAAGCTTGTGTGTGTCTTGTCTGTGCTTAAACAAAAATGGCGCTGGGCCGGGCACGTCACCCGAATGACAGATGACAGATGGACTATCAGAGTCACAAAATGGCCAGGACCACAAGGAAAAAGAAGAGTGGGAAGGCCTAGAGCAAGATGGAAGGATGACATAGTAGCCACAGCTGGACCTAATTGGCTCAGCCGGGCCAGAGATAGGGACAAATGGAAGGAGATGGAGGAGGCCTATACCCGTCAGGAGTCCTTAACCTAGATATAGGAACTAGCATATAAGAAATAAAAAGCAATGTAAATATTAAGGAATCAATAAAGGCTTTATTATTATTATTATTTTTTTTTTTTAAACATGAATTTAGTTAACGACTTTATAACAAAAAGAAAATTGACCAATTTCGACCTTCAGATGGGTGCTGATCCGGATTGAAATAGTTGTTAATTTTGTTTCCAATCCTTGTCGATAATCATATTACCATCTCTACAAAACAGTTAGTTGTCAGTGCCCCGAGCGCCACGAACTTCTATAGAAGTTGTTCTGTGTCGTCATAGGCGTATGGGTGTCAAGGTCATTTTGATATAGTGCAGCACTAAACGGATGAAGGCGCACGCATCTTTCTTTCGTCGTATTGCTTGTGACAACAATATTATTGACCGAATAAATAAACAAATGCAAAATGAATAAAGAATTAGATTCGGATGCTGCTTTTAAAAGTTTGCAAGGTATGGAATTTGATTCGGAATAACTAAAAAATAAGGTCATTCTTTTTTGCGGGTATAGTTTTGCTGTATTCTAAAAGTTATATATTAAAAACTTCTTCACTCTAACCACAAAAAATAATTAAAACAACGTTTAAACACCTGTTTAGTTAAACAGTGTCTAAGAGATAAACACTGCTTAAACAAGTGTTTAAAATTTCTTACCACAAATACATGTTTATCATTTGTTTAGTAAAACAGTGCCTAAATTGACGTACCCTTGTTTTAATTTGGCAACCCTAAGACAAGTTTCGTTTTAAGCTGATTTCATTTGTTGAGCCTTTCTCTTTCCTATCGATTTTTTTTGTTTTAATGGTTTTTACAGAATAAATTAGTTGTAAAATGTAAAATAAGTACTATTAAATCAAATTAATAAGTCCGCCATTGATAACCATACAGAAATTAATGTTTTTTGTAACATTAACAACAGAACGGAACGTACTTTTCAATGACAGTTCTTGCTTGTGACTGTGGTTGAGAATTGTTCAGTTTGAGTGAAAAACCGTTTTAAACGTTTTCCGAGACAAGTTTATAGATGAATCCCACTGACCCAAGACCCAAAATGGATAAGAAACATCGTGAACGCGGGGACAATTGGACTACGGAGGAAAAGGTTCGTTTAATTTAAAATCACCATGGATATATTGTAGAGCAAAACTACTATAATTATGCAGTATGCACTTCATTGAAATTTAATTTACCTGGGATTTTAGGAGATCTTCATGGAAATAATGAAAGAATCGGCGGTCATAATAGAAGATAAAAAGACGGACACAAACAGCAACAAACGAAAGGTAGCAGAATGGCAGAAAGTTCAGAATAAGTGAGTTTATACAGTTATAGCTAACTATTGCATCACATTGAGAATTTTCTTGATATGTATATACACACTTACTACAAATGAGTAAGTAATGCCCTAATCACAAAGCTAGGCACACAGACAGGCAGCTTTTTACAGTTGCTAATCCCTAGCATGACGCTGCTACCACCATTTGCCAGTCATCAGATTTTCGTTTACTAGTTGGCAGTTTCTCCCTAACACCCCTTTAACATCAGACTTTACTTATCATATTACTTTACAGATTGCAAGAATTGACCATGAAGCGCAGAGATGTGTCCCAAATGAAAGGTTTTTGGAGGCGTATGAAAATAACAGCAAAGAAAAGTGTCTCCGACTACAGAAGGGCACTCCGTGGCACTGGTGGTGGTCCTAGGCCACCGACTCCTACGGAAGAGGTGCAAACGATTATGGAAATGTGCCCAACCGATTTTATTGAAGAAAAAAATGAATTTGATAGTGACAGCATATTTGAGAAACAAGTAAGTTAATTCTTTAACATTATTTATATTAAGTTCACATGTGAAATTTATGTTCGGTGAAATCTTGTTATGGTAGTTTTAATTAAACAAAGGCCTTGAAATTTTGCAACACATGGTTATGTGATTATAATACATTAAAAAGTTTTATTTATGCTCATTGTTTTCAATTAGTAAGTTTTTTTCTAATGAATTGAAATTATTATAAATGTGTCAAGTGTTCATAAGCTTGTAAAGTGTTAACTAAATTAGGGATAGAGTAGAACATAAGATTAGCTCGTAGACAAATAATCAAAATATCTGTCATCTATACCATTATTTCAGAATATTCTTCCCACTGGTGCACAGTAATACCAATTAAGTTACTACATAATAAATAATTTTATTTGTACACAGGTTGCAATGAAAGATAGTAAAGTAAAAGAAGTAATAGTGTTAACAGCAGCAGATAATAAGTTTGGTAGTAACTTAGCTGTAATAGAGGAAGACGGCCTTTCAACCTTATTGGATGTGGAAGAGGTATGAAGTTAAAAATATAATTATTAATTTTGACATTGGCATGGCTCGGACTATATACTTACTTAAAAATTGCAGTCTGTTCGCTTACAACTTAAGAACCACTGAACGGAATTTTAAAGCGGTGGTCCCTGGTAGCTAGGGAGTTTCTTGAGAAACGTTATATTAAGAAATAGATATATGAAATTAAGAATGGCATGTATCATCATGCTTTGGCAAACTGAAGATGAGCTGTGACCATTTTAGGCTGTAGAATTCTGGTCTCCAGATTTATTAGTCTTATCTTTTGTTTCAGGATGTAGAAGTTGGAGAATCTATTGTAATTGAGGATGTAGTTATTGATGATATCAATAATACAAATAATGAGGTGGTATAATACATATAATTTGACTTTTCTGTTTCTTCATTTTTATTAACAGTGACCATTAAATAAAAATATTGTAACCTTTGTAGATTATCACAAAACGGACCAACCACATCCCAACCAAAAACAATAAAACACAGAAAAAACCTAAAAAAGACACTGACAATGCAAACTGCCACAAGGCTGGGTAAGTTTTCTAAAAACACATTGTCATTCTTATGTGACCGTTAACTATGTTATTGTAAGGATTGTTTTTTTTTTTCAGTGGAAGTCATAAAAACATTATATTAGAAAATAATCTACAATTAAAGGAAAAATCATGCAAGCTGATAGAAGAGGAATATGCTCTCAAGATAACATATCAAAAACGAGAATTATCTCACCAGGAGCTAAAACATAAATTTGAAATAGACATTTTAATGCTTGAAAAGGAAAAGAAGGCCCTGGAATTAAATATCTTAAGGAAAAATAATAATACAATTTAATTTTTTTACTATTTTAATTTAGCTTAAGTATGTGTGTATTCAACCTTAATTAAAATGTTTTTAATTTAATCAAAAATTGTTTTGTATGAAATTCCGTCTTACGACATTTCCTCTCAATGTATCAGGAGGGTTTAGAGGTCTTGCCCTCCGTCTGCGCACATAGCGAACAATGTCCATGCGCTCGTTCATGTCAATCGCAATGTTATGCAGCACCGCTAAAGCTACGACTGTGGCTTTAGCTGTATCAAGCTTTGTGTACATGCCTATTAAAAGGCATCTGAATCGCTGTTTCCATAAGCCAAAGCATCTTTCTACAGTATTTCTGGTGCGAATGTGTGCTGTGTTGTAAGCTTCTTCTTTTGGGCCTTGTGGGTTGAGTACTGGGGTGAAAAGATATGGAGTGCACCCATATCCACTGTCCCCCAAGAGCCTTCCGTGGAACTCTCCACTTTCAAAACGTTCTTTGATAGCACTGTCATTGAAAATACGGGAATCATGTGCACTTCCTCTCCAACGAGCTACAACATCCCTGATTTTTAAATGTGAATCACATACTACTTGTACATTTAGAGAATAGTAGCCTTTTCTATTTATATAAGCTTGACTCAGTTCACCTCCTACTTTTTTAACCCTGATATGGGTACAGTCTATAGCCCCAATGACAGTAGGAAAATCCGAAATGGCTCTAAATTCTCTAACCGTGTCTAGTTGCTCGTTGGCTTTTGACGGCATATTAATAAACATGTGAGCTTTCTTTGCCAAAGCTATAGCAACATTTTTGCAAGTTTTGCTTACAACTTGTTGTGAGATTCCATGTAAGTCACCGGTATCGTCTTGTATCTGAAAAGTAAAACAGCAGTAAATAAGCTGTACAATGACAACCGGTAATGACGATAAAAACTTATGACAATAACGAAAGGGCGCTTACCTGATGGCGGGCCCAGTTCCGTAAGGCACAGGCAACTTGAATTTGAGGATCTAAGCACCTACCACGAGAATCATGTGGAATATCATCTTTTATTAGGTCAACAATTTTTTTTCCGAAAGCTTTACTGAATCTGTACCGTTTTCTGAAGTTATATTCGTTGTAATGTTCGAAAGGATTCACTCGCACTCGGTACACTTGATCACGATAGTTATCCATAAATTCAATGTCGTCCAAATCATTAAAATCAGCATAATCGAAGATATCCATTGCAATTTACGTACTGACTTACTGAGACTCTGAGAGAAAGCAATAAGGCGAAGGTTAAACGCGTGCTAAACAAGGGATTGTCGTTGTTTAAATTTAAACACATGTCTAACCCTAAACAATAGCTAAACATGGTTTTGTGGTATCACTTTTGCTAAACAATTGCTAAACACGTGTCTAAAGCGTGTCTAACTTTTTTGTGGTAAGACTGCTTATGTTTCGTTTACAAATGAAATAACTAGGTGCTGTATAAAATAACTCTTTTTGTTTAGCTGAGCTTCGAATGTTAAACTTTTTTTATGGATCACTGTTGGACAACTCACCACTGCTATAAGAGCTTTTTAAATAGTTTAATTACATAATTACCTACCTACTTTCCATTTCCAGAAAACACGTAGAAAAACACTAACACACAAAATTCCGCTTAGATACGGTAATAAACGTAGACGTATTTAAGTAAAAAACACAAAAATAGAAGTGACAGAAAGAAAGACCATAGGCGACATTCTTAATCAGAATTGAATTTACCGTGCCCTGAGCGCCAAGAACTTGATATCTATTTGTTTCATGGCGTCATACGTTGAGTCAACGTATGACGCCATGAAACAAATAGAGATGTACCATAGTTCTTACAGTGTTTAATTTTACGGGTAAAAATTTGTAAAATATTAGAATCTAAGACTACCCACTGACCAATTTTAGATAAACCTCTTGTTTTGAAAGTCACCCCGTTTGACGGTACTCTTCTAGTTAGCAAAATTATATTCCGTGTAGAGATTTGTGTTACTAAAGAACCTGAATAGGTTTGAATTAAAAATATACTCAGACTGAGACAACTTACCGCCTCCAAGTTTCGTGGAACAGCCGGGAACACAACAAGACCTTTGAGCCATCTCAAACTTATTGAGTAACAGGTGAAGTTCACGATTAGTGTTTTATGGCAATCTTCAAGTAAAGCCGGAGGAATTAAGTTCAACTCAACGTACCGAGTGAAAATAAACCGAGATAACACGAAAATACAAGAAAATTTACAGGAAAAGCGCATGCACATCAATCGAAAAAATCTAGTGAAAAATTCAAACTTTTGACGTTTAATGCTATAATATGTCAACCGATGACAATAAAGTGACGTTGTCAACGTCACATTATTGTCATCGTTTCATTTCACTGAGATTTGGTAAATCTGCCATCTAGTAAAATCCTTTGTTAAAAATATAAAAAGTATATTTTTTTCTTGAAGCAGCTAATAGATGGCAGTGCTCACAGCGTACCGTGCCGTTTGTTCTAACATACCACAGCATGGTTGAATTGTTGTCGATGTCTGTCTACTTGAACTTGACATGAGAAGTCAACTGTCAGTGTCAACCGATCATTTTACACTGGAACGCCCACGGAATAATAATAAATTAACGGTAAAAAAATATTTTAAAAACAAGCTTTTATTATGCACGAAAAATTAAAAAAATAAACTAAGACATTCATAAAATTCGTAGTTTCTTAAACTTTATAAGTAACAACCTACAAAAATGTTTAGTTTAACTGTTCGATACAATTAGTGTCATCAGTAGAAGTATGATACATAAACATATCTATAACCATTATATTAATATTCTTACGCGATCTAAAAGCTTGTCGCGGCCGAGGACTATGCGTTAACGAAATTGCGCGACAAGCTTTTAAATCGCGTAAGAATATTAATATACTGGTTATAGATAATATATATGTTTATGTATCATACTTTTACTGATGACACTAATTGTATCGAACAGTTAAACTAAACATTTTTGTAGGTTGTTACTTATAAAGTACGAATTTTATGAATGTCTTAGTTTATTTTTTTAATTTTTCGTGCATAATAAAAGCTTGTTTTTAAAATATTTTTTTACCGTTAATTTATTTTTAACTTTTTAGTTGGACATATTCCTTAGTCTATCCATTTCCATTAACGCTTCATTGTTACAAGGTCTCTTTCCAGTTAATTTTGTGCAATCTAATTCTTCAATTTGTAGACCGTCTAAAGACTTAACTCTACTCAGAGCTACATACGCTTGTCCAGCAGCGAAGAGTTTTGAACCCAAATATACCACGGCATGTTCAACAGTGCTCCCCTGCATTTTATGTAGGTACTGTCGAAGCCCAGCATAATACTATGGGTAACATTCTTCGTTCCGCGGTGCCGTGACTATATTTGGTCTGAAACTGCACTGATTTGGGATGTATCACATGCATACCATCGTTTCCGAAGTTTATACGAACTGATGGGATATCAGAATGAATACGGATATCTCGTTGTTCCATCGTTTCATCTGCTCTTGTTCGCTGCATACGTTGTTTCACGTTATCGAGCCTTTGACGTTTCACGTTTTGCATCAGTACTTTCATTGGCAAATTTCTGTTGCCGTTTAAATTTTTCCTTCGCCAATCTTCTTTTTTTTTGTGTTGCTCTTTCTTTTCCCATCTTAGTCCCACGAGTATCGAAGAATTATAGCGTCCACCCTTTCAGAGCTTCGAATAAAAGGACAAGGGCAAAATATACAACAGGGTGCGCCCTGGATCCCTGAGGTGGCGCTCATGACATCATATTAGACCCTGATGCCACTCATTTCTCGGCACGGCCTCACCTTAAATTGGGTACTAGAATTATGCGCCACTTGTTTCGGGTTGTACCTTACTTGTGCCTCACGAATACTGTGATCCGGGTTTGATTTTGGAGTTTTCCTTCTCCTAGACTGGTTGCAAACCAATGCTATCGACGCCAATCTCGCCGAACTACACAACGTTACCAAAGTAACTTAGGTATACCTTAGTTCAGCACAAACTGTCCACGCGAAGTGGTGTTCCTATGACTATATTCCATCTCCGTCATCAGAGCAGCTGCATCGTACCATAATATTATTGTATTGTTATCAAATTTCCGTAAGTATATCAGCTTTCAGATTACTCGGTCCACGAGAAGTGGTGACCCTATAAATACCGTCCAACTCCATCACCAGACCAGCTCGTAAGTACACCAAATTTCAACTCAATCGACCTACTGAATCTGATGTTCCTGTGGCTACGCTGCAACTCCTCATGACACCAGGTCAATGATACCTTGTTATTGTATTGTCACCAAAGTTACGTAGTCATACCGAAATTCAACTCAATCGGTCCATGGGAACTAGTGTTCCTATGGGCACCTTCCAACTCCTCATGACACCAGGTCAATGATACCTTGTTATTGTATTGTCACCAAAGTTACGTAGTCATACCGAAATTCAACTCAATCGGTCCATGGGAACTAGTGTTCCTATGGGCACCTTCCAACTCCTCATGACACCAGGTCAATGATACCTTGTTATTGTATTGTCACCGAAATTACATAGACATACCAAATTTTGGCTCAATTGGTCCACAGGAATCGGAGTTCCTAAGGGCTTCTTCCAACTCCTCATCAGATCAGCTCCATGATACCATATTTTGTATTGTTACCGAAATTACGACGACATACAAAACTTCAGCTCAATTGGACCACAGGAATCGGACTTCCTATAGGCATCCTCAAACTCCTCATCAGATCAGCTCCATGATACCATATTTTTTTTGTATTGTTATCGAAATTACGAAGACATACAAAATTTCAGCTCAATTGGACCACAGGAATCTGAGTTCTTATGGACATCCTCCAACTCCTCATCAGATCAGCTCCATGATACCATATTTTTGTATTGTTGCCGAAATTACGAAGACATACCAAATTTCAGCTCAATTGGACCACAGGAATCGGAGTTCCTATGGGCATCCTCCACCTCCTCATCAGATCAGCTCCATGATACCATATTTTTGTATTGTTACCGAAGTTACGAAGACATACCAAATTTCAGCTCAATTGGACCACATGAATCGGAGTTTCTATGGTCACCGTCCAACCTCATCATCAGACCAGCTCCATGGTATCATATTATTGTATCATGTCATCCAAGTTACGTAGGTACACCAAGTTTCAGCTCAATCGGTCTATTGGAAGTGGTTCAAATCTTCCTTGTAAGATTTGTAAACATACATACAAAAGTGAAGTTAAATAAAAGCTTGTAATAAAAACAAGTGGAAGTGCCACGCAGCCATCGAACGTGTGGCACAATTATGTGGAAATGATCAACATTGGTTCAGTCGCGATCAACTACTTGCTGCGACGTGACATATCGCACAATATCGCACGTAAGGAAGAAAAAATCAACCATGCCTTATTGTGCAATTTTTACATGCAAAAATGATAGCAGGTCAAAGAGTGTTTCTTGCAGAGGTATATCGTATCAGCAAAAAGTATAAAACTATCATATATTTCAATATAATCGATTTTTATTGACAATACCATATTTTTGCTTTGATGCGAACTAAAAACTACCTTATGTCCATTCACTAAAGTCTAAATTAGCTTGCTCGCTGTCTTGACTGTAATCGTTTTACGTGGCATAAATTCTAGAAACTTCGACGCTACTCGTTTAAGGATGGGACACATTAATGCAAATAGTTCGTGTTGACAAAACAATAACACAATAACAATAACATGTTTTTAAAGATCCTAACTTTTTTTTTAATAAATAAAAGTACGAGTTTGAAAGAATGAGTTTTAAAAACCTTATACCTATATTCTGGCAAATAGTCATTCATTCGCGGTTAGACGTAGGCCTATAAATATTCTATATACATGTCTATAGTTTATTTTCATGTACAAAAATTGAGATGTCAATTATGTTTTTAAAAGACTGTCACATATTTAAAAAAGATATTGTCATGTCTAAAATAATGCGTCATTTCATTGGGATGTCAATCAATTTCCTACATACAATCATATTACGGACTCAATGAAAGGTATCGCAGAAAAATATGTCAATACATCATTAGTTAATCATCATTTTTGATCCATTACGTACATTAAAAAGATTAATATATTTCTTACATTGTACTAATTATCGATAACTTGACCACATCTCTTATTGAATAGCAAAATATTTAACAGTTGCATGCGAAAATGACATCTATTCTAAGTTACAATAGATGTCATGTTAAGTAATTTGGTAACAGCGCTCTCTAGCGTCGAATAATAATATGTGGGGACATTATACAAAATAATAGCAACGTTTGTCAGTTGTGATACGATTTAATTTCGAACAACAATAAAATAAGCTTTTCGCCAAAGTTGCGTTCATAATTTGTAGCCAATTATATAATCGTTTTCTGTGTATTGCAAGTACGTTTTAATTTGCATATGTGTGAGTTTGGCGACACTGGATCCAGTATTAAGTAAGACTAAGGGCACTTCCTCTTGTTTTTATTATTCCGTGGGAACGCCACTCACGTTCCATCACTTCCATCACTGACAATCCGAAACTAAAGTCTGTTCTGTTGTGTGTTCTGTGCTAAAGTTATTTATCACTTTTTAGTTTTTTTTGAAGGCGGTTCCCATTTTTCAAAAAAAAATTAAACTTATTCGCTCTACCTAGGGGGCTTCCCCACTACAAAATGTAAAGAGATTTTTAAACGAGACTAAATGGGCGTACTAATGATACCTATTTATTATCTTAATTTAGCTGCCACGGAAATAATAAATAAATAATTCGGAAAGAGGGGTCTGTCAGACTCTTACTGGCTAAAAACCACCCCGGTGTCGCGTCGGAAGTCGCGGGAACTGGAGATATTTCCGCAACCCATGGCGTCCACACGCACGCACCCCACTTGCTCGACGGTCGGTCACACACTCCGTTAGGAGTATATATATGTTCTGTGGTCACACAGCTAGAACCATGAAGTTATAGGTATAAATGGAGCCAACACTTAGAACAAAAACTTGAAACCAACTGTGGGCTGATGCTCTCTTTCTGAATGCATACATAAGAACAAGACAGTGATATGTGTTTTCTTTATCTTATGTACGCATTCAGTAAGAGAGCGTCTGCCCACAGTTGGCTTCACTTAGGTATTTATAGGCTTGCCTCCACTCTTATCTATAAGCTTCTTGGCTCGAACACGGGAGACACCATGAAGATATAGGTATAAATGGAGCCAACACTTAGAAAAAAAGCTTGAAACCAACTGTGGGCTGATGTTCTCTTTCTGAATGCATACATAAGAACAAGACAGTGATATGTGTTTTCTTTATCTTATGTATGCATTCAGAAAGAGAGCGTCTGCCCACAGTTGGCTTCACTTAGGTATTTAGAGTGTTGCCTCCACTTTTATCTATAAGCTTCTTGGGAGACACTCTTCCAAAGAGTATAGTAATTATAGAGGGGAAAAGAGAGCCATCTTGCGTGCAACCTTGGTATCGAATGAACACTACTGCACCAAGCGTCATTTGGGTGAACTAATGCGCTATATATAGGTACATACCTCTACCTACATTACCTACCTATTCTAATCGTTTTTCAAATTTTCATATCGCTAATAAGAATTTCCAAATGTCTTATGCAGATTTATCATCCAGGATATCATCCTGGATGATAAATCTGCATAAGGATATTTGGAAATACTTATTAACATTGAAATTCAGTCTATCAAACCAACATTAAACAATAAAATAACACAATTATGTACTTTAAAAAGTTTTATTCTTAATAATAACACCTAGTTACGTTATAGGTACATATTTACAAAAAGATCTAGTTCCCTTTATCATTTAGGTACACTCTCTTACATGTTCACAAAAGAATAATGATTTCTACCTGAATTATATTATCATTTGAGCAGGAAACACATTAAACTAAAATTAATTACTTAATAGTACAAAATTCCCTGTGTCATTCATGAAATAACAGGAAAACTGGTCAAATAAAATGAATTACATCAATGCATTTATGTAATAAATGGGACTAGTTTATTTTTATTTAAAATATTTTTACAAAATATTGATTCACTGGCGGAGTTCATGCCTGTTGCATGTTCAAGTCTGTGATCGCAGCATTTTGAATTAATTTATGTGATTTGAAAAGATGATCTGATGACAGACAAACTATTTTTTAAAATGCTTATGTGTATTATAGTACCTAGGTATATTTGAGCACTTCTCTTGACTGAGTCATCGACATCTTGATTTGTTATTTTACCCGATAAAATGCGATTAACGGTTCTACACCAACTGAATTTTAATATTTTAATTGTTGTGTCTGTAAAATAATTTTGTAAACTCTCTTTATGACGCATACAATTTAATGGAAAAGTTACAAATTTTGTAAGTAGGTAACATTATATTTTGTAAGTAGGTAACATTATATTTTCTTTAATTTTTTGGTTTATGAGATTTGTTTTCAAAAATATTATTGTAATGTTCTGTATTTCCCTAAAACAATTTACTATTTCATTTGATGGATAGCAAAGCCATTTCTTGTTTTAATCAAATTCTTTGGCCCGTTTATACTCATTACCTATATTATCTTCATTAGATAGTAATGTTGCTCGACATTCTTTACAATTTTTGTCAATTTTCTTTAAACACTTTGTCAAGACCCAGCCACAAACATACTGTTTCTGCGTTTCAAAAGAACTGTCACCTGTTGGAACATTTGAAAGTGCCTCATATAAACTTTCGCTAATGTCTATTTGAGTTTCTTGTACCGATTTTTTTACTTTGTCTTTTTCTTTAAAAAAAAAATGTTTGCAAGCACGTTTGCAATCAACAAAATCCCAAAAAAATACTTAGATGACGTTTTAGTTTCTTCAATCTTTGGAGGACTTACAATCTCTATTAAGTGTGTCGCCGTTTCTTAATGGATTTGGATGTTAAGGCAATACTAAAAAGATAAAAGTAAAAAGTTTTTTCAAAAAAAAGGAAACCGCCTTCAAAAACTAAAAAATTATCAATAACTTTAGCACAAAACACACATTACTTTACTTTCGGAAGTCGGTGGCAAAACAAACCCAAAAAACACAAAGCCACCGACTTTAAACTAACCCTTTCCTTCACCATTTGATAAGCAGAAGATTTCATTATTTTTTCTACCATCATCATTTGCATTCTTATCTTTTTGTTTGTGTTGCGAGCTTTGCGCAATTTTGATTTTACTTCTGATATTATATCTTTCAGCTTCTTTTCTGTTGCAGTCAAAGGCATAGAAGTCTTCTAACCTGAAAAAATAAAATCAAAATTATTGGTTTCTATTCTAAACAATAATTTAGAATAGATATAAAAATAATACAGAATATTTATTTCGAACACCAATAATTGTTTACAAGTCTTAAATCAATATTAATTACTTACACTTATAGTATTTAATAGTATTGTGTTGTTTTATTTACATGGATTCGAAGATATGTCTGTGTCCATTAGAACTGGTCTTACAGAGACGGCCGTCTCCATTTGAAGTGCAGAAGATGGCAGTTCAATATTCATTACTGTAATTACATAAGAACAACAAAATTAAATATTATTTAGAATAGAATATAAACAATACAGAATATTTATTTCGCACACCAATAATTGTTTACAAGTCTTACATCAATATTAATTACTTATTAAGATGTTTTGACTAAACTTGCAACTGGTAATAAATCAATAATAATTTGCGGGGATTTTAATATTAATATTTTAGAAAATAATTCATAAAGCAGGTTTATAAGTCTCTTTAAATCCTTTAATTTATCAAATGTGTTCTTAGAACCAACACGAATAACTACAACCACTGCTACATGTATTAAAAATGTTTTTTGTAGCTGCGACTATTTAGTAGACATGTGTAAGTAATGCGATTGTTGCATTGCGCGTCATATATCTCGACCGCGTACGTAGCATTACACATGACTCGACCAAATTAAGCATGACTCATGACACTTAAACATGACGCGCGTCGCGCGGTGTCTTGCAGACTCGATTGCCGTGTGTGTGTGTGTGTAGTCGTGAATGAGTGGTCCGCTACTCTCGACGCCCAGATTACCTTGGCACGCCGGGGGAGCGAGTTGTTTGTCGTGAGTGGTGCGTGTGGAGTCTCGGTGTGTGAGTAGGCCGCGTGTAGGTGTGTGCGGCTTTACTCGGGTGTTAGATCAGTCCGGTGGTGGTGTCACGTCTGCGACTAGGTCGCGCGGGAACCGCTTGAAGTCGGGCGGCCGCGCGTGCCATGGCGCTATGTCCTTGATGTGCGGTCAATCGGAAGTATCGGCACGCGCGAACATCTTCTTGCAGAGGCTTGTTGTGTACTCTTCGATGCTCTCGACACGTAGGTCCCTGTGGAGGACGTCGTTCCTCACGTACCGAGGGGCGTGGGTGATTTGCCGCAGCGTTAGGTTCTGCTGCACCTGGAGCTTCTTCCTGTGCGTCTCGGCCGTGAGGGCGAGCCAGGCTGGGGCGGCGTAGGTGAGCTGGGGCCGGATGTACGTTTTGTACACCCCCACCTTTACTCGTAGCGGGAGGCGCGACGAGAGCACCGGTCGTAGCATGTGGCGGGTGGTCTTGACCCGCGCGACGGTTTCGCTGACGTGATGGCTCATGGTGAGCCGACAGTCGAGCGTCACGCCGAGGTACTTGGCGGTCCGCTTCCACTCGATGTCGGTCCCCATGAGCTCAAGGCTCGGTGGGTGTAGACGTCAGCGGGCCGTCACGATCATCGCTTGTGTCTTCCCAACGTTCACCGACAGTCTCCACTTGCTGAGCCAGTCGGGAAGTTCGTCGAGTGCGCGCTGCGTTCCGGTCGTGGCGTAAGGTGCGGTGTGAGGCGTCGCAGCAGGAGCGCTTCGAACACCTTGGCGGTCGTGGGCAGGAGAGTGATGGGCCGGTAGCTCTCCGGCTTCAGGGTATTTTTCCCGGGCTTGGGCAGCATAATAACCTTCCCTTCCTTCCAGGTAGTGGGGAAGGTTCCGGTGCGAAGTATTCCCGTGAATAGGCGTGCTAGAGCCGCCACCGCTCTGGGTGGCAGGTGTCGGAGTGCGGTGTTGGTGATTCCATCCGCACCAGGCGCCTTCCGTGGCTTTGTGCGCCTTATGGCCCTATGTACTTGGCCCGGGGAGAAATATATTGGATCTTCATCGTGAGCTACCGGTGTCTTGAAGTACTCTCCAAGGTGTTGCTCGACTGCTGTGATGTGGTCCTGGGCTGTGGTCGGGTTTGGGGTGAACTGACGCTCCAGATGGGCGGCGAAGATCTCGGCCCGGTCTGCCGCAGTGTAGCGTAGCGCCCCGTCGCTGTCTAACAGCGGGCGCATCGGAGATGGGGTATTCTTTAGGTGTCGGCATTGGCGGTGTACCGACGTCCAGTCGCTGTCCGCAGAGTGAATGAAGTCCTCCCATTTCTGTGTGGCCAAAGTGGTGAAGGCCGAATTACAGGTGCACTCAACCGTGAGATGGTTGAGCTGGGTCTTCAGTGTGGGGCATCGTGTTTGTTGCCACCGCTTGCGCAGGCGCCTCTTGTCGGCGATCATCCTAGCGATGCACTTTACATTGTTCAACTAAATGAGACAAAATTTAAGTCTTGTATTAAACGCACGCTATGCAACCGAGCATATTATAAATTGAGTGATTACATCACTGATAAAAATGCTTGGCTGGATGCTGGTCTAGCTCCACAGCCATAAGGGTTCATAGAGTAATTGATTAGCATTTGTAACAATTTTTGGAGCTGCTGAAGATGTAGATCTAAATTATCTTTGCATTGTATAAACTCAATGTGTTAGTATTATATAATTTTTCGTAGCACATACATGTGAGCACTATGTTCTTTAAAGTTACCATTTACGAGGTATACCTCTCATTGACTTGAATATGCCCTGGCGGTTGGGAGAGTCATGCTCACTTGAATGTCTCGCTGCCGGTGGCGCATGTGTTGGATCATTCGGTTCCCTTCAAAATGGTTGAGCTAAATGCTTGAATGTCTCGCTGCCGGTGGCGCATGTGTTGGATCATTCGGTTCCCTTCAAAATGGTTGAGCTAAATGGTGCCGATCCATGCGTCATGTTCGTGAACGGACGCCGTCGGTTGGGACTGGTCATCTCTTAGCTGCCTCGGTTATTTTAAATTTTGTTTTGAATTGTTATTATAACTATATTTGTCTCTAGACCTCTTTTAACATGCAAGACGTGTTACATTGTTCTCACATTGTACTCTTAGATTCAACATGAATGATGTAACCTAAATTTGTAAAATTTATCTGATTTTAAAAGAGTGTTCATAGAGTTTCTTGCTCGTTCTTCTCCATAGAAACCTACTGTTTGGAACGAGCAACTAGCTTCAACTTTCTGATTGACTGACTCTGACAATTCAAAAGTACCTGTAAATGGTTTAATTGAAATAAATGATTTTGAGTTTGAGTTTGATGTGTGCGGGGAGGGTGGTGAAGCGCCCCTGTGGCGCGGAGGCGGTGCATGTCGCCGTTTCCAAGGCGCGTTGCATGCAAGCGGTGAGCTCGTCCGCCAGCTCATTCACGTCCGTGACGTTGGTGACAGGCCGAGTGGGGGTGGTGATCTCCAATTCAGCCGCGAAGGCAGTCCAGTCCAGGTGGCGACGTGGCGCTGGATGGGCAACGCGTGTTGGTTGATGTTGAAGGACGACTAGTACGGGCTGATGGTCAGACCGTAGTTCGTCGTCCAGGACGTCCTGCGCGATCTGGCATGTTAGCCCGCGGTGTAGGACTATGTCCAGTACGTCGGGTGTAAGTGTAGTGCAGTCGGGGTAGTGGGTGGGCGCCTCAGGGCCGGACACGTCATATCCTCGGGCCTCTGCGTCGGCGAAGAGTCGATTACCTGCCGGGTTGGTGGTCCCTGAATTCCAGGCTGGGTGCTTGCTATTTAAGTCGCCAGCGATGATGGTGGGGTGCGGCGACGCGTGGAGTATAACATTTATGTCCGCTGTGTTGAGTGCGGACCCGGGCGGCTTGTAGGCCGCATACACGCACAGGTGTTCGCCGGCGACGTGCATCTGAACACCCAGCGCGTCCATGCTATGTAGTTGAGGGGGTGGCAATTCTTGGTGTACGACTCTGCGCCTCACCAGTATTGCCAGACCGCGGTAGTATCGGCCGTTTGTGGCCAGTTGCCCATCCATCCTGTAGACGAGGTATCCCGGGAATCGGATTTGGTCTGCAGGTCCCAGCCAAGTCTCGTTTATGAGCGCCACGTCTATGTCTTGTTCCTGCAGTAGCGGGCGGAGGAGGGCGGCCTTCCCAGTGAGGCCGCGAGCATTCCAGTTTATTATCCTCAGCGGCTTATGCATTTCGGTCCATTAGTAACTGCGTCATGCCGCTGAGGATAGCTTGCATCGGGTCCCGTCCTGTGCTTATTGCCAACAGGATGTCCTGCAGGACCCGAAGCGCGACCTCAATTGTGTCATTTTGGGTCCCGGGGACATTGGTGTTAACCTCCCCGGGCGCGCCCGACGACCTATAATAATAATAATAATAAACCCGCAGGGCAGCTTGTGGCGAGCTGTTGGGCAGTAGCGACCCCACGGACCTGATCTCCCGGGAGAAGTCTTGTTCCTCATCTCTGGCTTGCCTTTCAATAAGGGCAAGCCAGAGATGAGGAACGGAGCTCCCACCTCTATCCAGTAAGACGCTGGTAGGGATCTTGACCGTACTTCCGGGATTGTCCTGATAGCCGTGGAATACCTCTCCACTCCTCTAGCACCTCAAGATATGTGGCCCCCTTGTCGCTACGTCACTTCGTGCTAGCGACTGTTTCAGGGGGCCCATTTAGTGAGTGTGCAAGTCACCCCCTGCTATTTTATCCATGTATACAAACATTGATTCGGCAGGGGCCATAGTCACTTCATAGTTTCAGGTAACCAAGTCACTTTAGCAACCTATACCCATAGTCCAGTACTGTTAGTTTCCATGTCCTGTAATAGTCCTGTACCAACCGGGGGTTGTCCTTGGGTGCACTTGCATAGTGCACACAGGGATAATCGTCGGTTGGTGTCTTATTTCATATAAAGCTACCTAAGGGGCCTCTGCGAGTTGGCTTTGGCTCCTCGTACGCCTTACAAAGGCCCGGGACCTCTGGGTTCCGAGATACATAAAGTATATAATAATAATAATAATAATTATTTATTTATTAAATATCGTTTACAAAAAAAAAAAGTGTACATTAGTCAATAGTAGGAATATTTTCCAAACAAATATATTGCCTAAAACTAAACGAAGACTAAAATAATTATATACCTAACTGGTGCAAGGTATGATGAATCGTAATTACAATGTTAGGTAGCGACCCGCCTGAACTAGGTTACAACAAACCTGGGCCTCAAGTCTGCTATTACAATAGTGTCAGAATGGTCTGTCATTGATTTCATAATTGTTGATTTTGACAAGTTTGGTAATCTACTAATATAATGGCGTCATTATGACTTTCCAATGGTCAACCAATGACAGTCCATTGAAAGAAATGATATAGAATGGTAATCTCGTACATAATGACAAATTAATGACTGACTTAGTTTACGAACTTCTTACTACTTCAGATTACTTATACCACTTATAAATACTATGTAAAAATATATAAAATGAAATCTGGCATGAATAAATGTTCAATTTTGTTGACAATGTCATTATAACACAATTCTATTATGAGACCATTGACCGACCAATGATCGACCGTTATGGATTTAGCAGATTACGAACTTTTAGAAAAATGACAATGGAATCGTGTTGGAATGACGAAATTATAAAAATTAACGGTAAAAAAATATTTTAAAAACGAGCTTTTATTATGCACGAAAAATTAAAAAAATAAACTAAGACATTCATAAAATTCGTAGTTTCTTAAACTTTATAAGTAACAACCTACAAAAATGTTTAGTTTAACTGTTCGATACAATTAGTGTCATCAGTAGAAGTATGATACATAAACATATATTATCTATAACCAGTATATTAATATTCTTACGCGATCTAAAAGCTTGTCGCGGCCGAGGACTTTAAAGTTAAACTAAACATTTTTGTAGGTTGTTACTTATAAAGTACGAATTTTATGAATGTCTTAGTTTATTTTTTTAATTTTTCGTGCATAATAAAAGCTTGTTTTTAAAATATTTTTTTACCGTTAATTTATTTTTAACTTTTTAGTTGGACATATTCCTTAGTCTATCCATTTCCATTAACGCTTCATTGTTACAAGGTCTCTTTCCAGTTAATTTTGTGCAATCTAATTCTTCAATTTGTAGACCGTCTAAAGACTTAACTCTACTCAGAGCTACATACGCTTGTCCAGCAGCGAAGAGTTTTGAACCCAAATATACCACGGCATGTTCAACAGTGCTCCCCTGCATTTTATGTAGGTACTGTCGAAGCCCAGCATAATACTATGGGTAACATTCTTCGTTCCGCGGTGCCGTGACTATATTTGGTCTGAAACTGCACTGATTTGGGATGTATCACATGCATACCATCGTTTCCGAAGTTTATACGAACTGATGGGATATCAGAATGAATACGGATATCTCGTTGTTCCATCGTTTCATCTGCTCTTGTTCGCTGCATACGTTGTTTCACGTTATCGAGCCTTTGACGTTTCACGTTTTGCATCAGTACTTTCATTGGCAAATTTCTGTTGCCGTTTAAATTTTTCCTTCGCCAATCTTCTTTTTTTTTGTGTTGCTCTTTCTTTTCCCATCTTAGTCCCACGAGTATCGAAGAATTATAGCGTCCACCCTTTCAGAGCTTCGAATAAAAGGACAAGGGCAAAATATACAACAGGGTGCGCCCTGGATCCCTGAGGTGGCGCTCATGACATCATATTAGACCCTGATGCCACTCATTTCTCGGCACGGCCTCACCTTAAATTGGGTACTAGAATTATGCGCCACTTGTTTCGGGTTGTACCTTACTTGTGCCTCACGAATACTGTGATCCGGGTTTGATTTTGGAGTTTTCCTTCTCCTAGACTGGTTGCAAACCAATGCTATCGACGCCAATCTCGCCGAACTACACAACGTTACCAAAGTAACTTAGGTATACCTTAGTTCAGCACAAACTGTCCACGCGAAGTGGTGTTCCTATGACTCAAACTCAAACTCAAACTCAAAATCATTTATTTCAAATAAACCATTTACAGGTACTTTTGAATTGTCAGAGTCAGTCAGTCAGAAAGTTGAAGCTAGTTGCTCGTTCCAAACAGTAGGTTTCTATGGAGAAGAACGAGCAAGAAACTCCATGAACAACACTCTTTTAAAATCAATAATATGTTACAAACGGTTACATCATTCATATTGAATCTAGGGTACAATGTGAGAACAATGTAACAAGTCGTGTACGTTAAAAGAGGTTTAGATAAAAATATAATCATAATAAACAATTCAAAATAAAATTAGAATAACCGAGGCAGCTAAGGGATGACCAGTCCCAACTAACGGCGCCCGTTCACGAACATGACGCACGGATCGGCATCATTCGACTCAACCATTTTGAAGGGAACCGAATGATCCAACACGCGCGCCACCGTCAGCGAGACATTCCAGTGAGCATGACATACTCCCAACCGCCAGGGCACATTCAAGTCAATGAAAGACATACCTCGTAAATGGTAGCTTTAAATAACATAGTGCTCACATGTATGTGCTATGAAAAATTTATATAATACTAACACATTGAGTTTATACAATGCAAAGATAATGTAGATCTATATCTTCAGCAGCTCCAAAAATAATTAAAAATGCTAATCAATGAATCTATGAACCCTTATGGCTGTGGAGCTAGACCAGCATCCAGCCAAGCATTTTTATCAGTGATGTATTCACCCAATGAATAATATGCTCGGCTGCATAGTGTGCGTTTTATATAAGACTTAAATTTTGTCTCATTTAGTTGAACAATGTGGGGAGGTATTTTATTGTAACATTTTAAACAGTACCCCATGAAAGAAGTATCTACTTTAGCCAGTCTGAAACTCGGCTGAACTAGTTGGTCCCTATTTCTAGTGTTATAATTATGTCTTGACTATATTCCATCTCCGTCATCAGAGCAGCTGCATCGTACCATAATATTATTGTATTGTTATCAAATTTCCGTAAGTATATCAGCTTTCAGATTACTCGGTCCACGAGAAGTGGTGACCCTATAAATACCGTCCAACTCCATCACCAGACCAGCTCCATCGTACCATATTATGGTATAGTCAACAAAGTTACGTAAGTACACCAAAGTTCAACTCAATCGACCTACTGAATCTGATGTTCCTGTGGCTACGCTGCAACTCCTCATGACACCAGGTCAATGATACCTTGTTATTGTATTGTCACCAAAGTTACGTAGTCATACCGAAATTCAACTCAATCGGTCCATGGGAACTAGTGTTCCTATGGGCACCTTCCAACTCCTCATGACACCAGGTCAATGATACCTTGTTATTGTATTGTCACCAAAGTTACGTAGTCATACCGAAATTCAACTCAATCGGTCCATGGGAACTAGTGTTCCTATGGGCACCTTCCAACTCCTCATGACACCAGGTCAATGATACCTTGTTATTGTATTGTCACCGAAATTACATAGACATACCAAATTTTGGCTCAATTGGTCCACAGGAATCGGAGTTCCTAAGGGCTTCTTCCAACTCCTCATCAGATCAGCTCCATGATACCATATTTTGTATTGTTACCGAAATTACGACGACATACAAAACTTCAGCTCAATTGGACCACAGGAATTGGATTTCCTATAGGCATCCTCCAACTCCTCATCAGATCAGCTCCATGATACCATATTTTTTTTGTATTGTTATCGAAATTACGAAGACATACAAAATTTCAGCTCAATTGGACCACAGGAATCTGAGTTCTTATGGACATCCTCCAACTCCTCATCAGATCAGCTCCATGATACCATATTTTTGTATTGTTGCCGAAATTACGAAGACATACCAAATTTCAGCTCAATTGGACCACAGGAATCGGAGTTCCTATGGGCATCCTCCAACTCCTCATCAGATCAGCTCCATGATACCATATTTTTGTATTGTTACCGAAGTTACGAAGACATACCAAATTTCAGCTCAATTGGACCACATGAATCGGAGTTTCTATGGTCACCGTACAACCTCATCATCAGACCAGCTCCATGGTATCATATTATTGTATTGTCATCCAAGTTACGTAGGTACACCAAGTTTCAGCTCAATCGGTCTATTGGAAGTGGTTCAAATCTTCCTTGTAAGATTTGTAAACATACATACAAAAGTGAAGTTAAATAAAAGCTTGTAAAAAAAAATAGCAGACTTGGCCCCCAGTGTTTCAGGCCATCACTTTACATTCAAATTATATGGGTTCATTATTATAAAGTTAAACTGATATAAAATAGACTTAAAAAATTTAGAGAAAAAGCATTTTTGATATAATTACATTGCGCCGTCTCACTTCTATCGCCGGCGGCGCAATGTATGTTAAAGTTTCTATTTTTTGTTGGGTGCCCGGCCCAGCCTTTCCTTGAGGGCGCGGAAGTGGCGCGCCCATTGCGGAAGCTTCTCGACTACCAGCGGGGGGTAGCGGAGCTTCTTCGGCCGCTGTTCTTCCCCGGTCGTCCTGCCAGGAGGGGCAGGGATTTCGGGGGCTGCCTCGGCGCCGGTTGTCCTTGGCGGGGTAGGCGACTTTCGTTGCGCCACTTCCGCGAATGATGTGTGTGGGTGTGTGTGTGTCGATGGTGCGTCCACGCACGGGCGCTTCGCCTCCTCCTCGGCCTCGTCCGGGCTGCGCTGCCTGCGCTGTGCGGCGCGGGGAGGGTGGGGCGGGTGTTCTGGTGTAGGTGTACATAAAATTACACTACTACAACTAACCTGGCGTCTCCTTGGGTCTCGGGGGTGTAGCTCCGGCATGGACGGCACTTTCCTGGGTTCCTGGCTGGGCCGGGTCTTTTTCAGGTACGAACTTCTCCTGGCTTCTTCTTCTTCCTTCTCGTGCTCGTCGTCGTTGCTCGATACGCTCATCGCCGATCGTACCGACCCGAACGACACGTCCGAGCCGACGTACGACGAGTACAGTGGGTAATAGCTATTACCTGACCCACCCTAAAAACAAACGAGTTTAAACCCTCTGTCTGTAACAATAAGGGTTATTCAATTTGTATGAGTTCATCTGACTAGCGCTACTCGATAAACAAATACAATAATAAAACAGACACGCAAAATTGATCTTTAAAACGTTAGGATTAGGATATTTATAACTACTTGTTATGCAATTTTGATTTTTATGCGGTAAGACTTAAAGCTTATCACAGTATTGTAAAATAATTATCATTTTAACCTAACTTGTAATAAGTGGGTAGTTGAAAGATAAATGCGTATTCATTGTAAAACTGGTATTCAAATCTTACTAAGGATATGGGTAGGAAAATAAAAAAAAACCGTGACTATAACTAAAGCTAGTCTACGCACAATTGCAATGACTACGGGCGAACATTTTCTGTGTTGTCTTTCTAAATTGCGAATAGCCCACGCCTTTTTAAAATTATTAAATATAATCTTTGTAGCTTTATTAACATGTCTCAATTGAGTGATTATTCAAAATACAAAATAATCTATTTGCACGAGGAGAATATTGGCATCAGAGAGATTGCAAGGAGACTTAATATAGCAGTAAGTGTATTTTTCTAATTTTAAACCACGTTTTTATATCTAGCTATTCCTTGTGCCGTGACGTAAACAAACATTTTTTTTATATACTTAAACGTAAAGTGACGCCGTTTAATTTCTTTGTTTCAGAAAATACTGTGAGATTGTGGTTAAGGCGTTTTAAAGATACAGGAAATGTTCAAAAGGATCCTCCAGGACCAATGACTAAGAACTTGTGGAAATTGGAGGCCGATTTAATAGTCGCTAATATTTGGAAATGTTACGTGATGTAATGTTGCCGACTGTGCGTGTTACTTAGCCAAACACGAATATTTACTTCGTGCAGAGATGCTGTGGTGCAAAATTGGCTAACCAGTCAAGAAGGTGTCATAACAATAAGTTGGCCATCTAAAAGTCCTGATCTGAATCCAATAGAAAACTTGTGGGGTCAAATGATTTTAAACTGAGATTCATCAGAAGTCAGGACAAAAGAAAATTTGGCGCAACTTGTGACTTCAACGTGGGAACTCATGAGAGGAAGTGATGCTTGCTGGAACATGGTGTGCAGTATGCGAAGCCGCTTGCAACAAATTATAGAGAAAGATGGTGCTCCACTTCGCTATTAAGACAGCATCACCGCCTGCAGTCAACAATACTTACGTCAGTGTGTGTGTTAAATAATCTGTTGTTATCATAATTCCTAAGGAAGTGTTTCATACAATGATGCAGGTTCCTATAACGATCATATTTAAAACTAAAAATACTTTTAAAAAATCTAAAAAGTATGTAATACATCAAAGTATTTAGTGCTGTTTTGCAGTCAACAATACTTACGTCAGTGTGTGTGTTAAATAATCTGTTGTTATCATAATTCCTAAGGAAGTGTTTCATACAATGATGCAGGTTCCTATAACGATCATATTTAAAACTAAAAATACTTTTAAAAAATCTAAAAAGTATGTAATACATCAAAGTATTTAGTGCTGTTTTGACTAATATTTTATAAGTAGGTAGGTATGTATGACAGTAAGTTAATGTGGTGATGTTATTGTTATAAAATAGAAATATTATAGGTATATTTCTAAACATAATATAACATGTTGATTCACTACATTCAACACTTTGTAAAGCATGTAACAGATTACTTACTTACTTAAAAAATAATAAAAATGCGTATTTTATGGGCACTATTGAAACGAAGAACTGTTTTGTTGTCGCGTTAGCAACTTAAACAGAAAATTCACGCATAGCATAAGTAGTTTAGTATTCTAACTTCTTTTATAATGTTGTAAGTAATTAATTTTTATTTATTTTGAATAAAATCTTTATCATTATCATAATTGTTTTTATTTTTTGTGGTTATTTGTATTTATATAATATTAATATAAATCTACTTTTCTTAATCTAATAGAAATAGTATTTTCAATTAAAAAAACATAAATGAATATTGAAAACTACAAAAAGTAAAACGTTAGTTTTGAACTCGCAACCATGTTGACTCACTTGTTTCCACTGGTTCAACCACTAGACCAAACAGACTTAATTAAAACCGTTGAAATTAACAAGTCGATCATGTGACAAAACAGTAGTCACTATAATTATCTACCTTATCGTTACGTGTTAAAGATTAAATTGGCATAACTATATTCTTTAATATATGCCTACCTTGAACAAGTCGTTCTAGTTCGTACGTATCAAATAACAGCTATCACCGACTGTACATTGACCGGGAGACCGAGACACCGGACATCTGATACCAGTCTCGGCACCGTACTTCAACAGAAGGTTGACAACGTGTGGAAACCACTCGCCTACTACTCCAAGACAATGAGCGAGACGCAGCGAAGATACTGTGTGTACGACCGCGAACTACTTGCGATGTACACAGCTGTTAAGAATTTACGTCGACTGATAGAGGGCAATGACCTCACGATCTGCACCGATCACAAACCTCTAACGTACGCGCTTACAAGAACCGACACACCAAGAAGAGAGCGACAACTTCACTATATAAGTCAATTCTGCACAAACATCAAGTACATTCATGGCGATAAAAACGAAGCAGCTGACGCGCTATCACGGATATCAGAAGTCGAACTACTGAACTCAACTATCGACTACAACAAACTCGTTCAAGAATATGAAAACGATGCTGAGTTACAAGCTTGCCTGAACAACCCCAAACTCAAATTTACCCGACTGGCTATGCCCGGAGTTCAACGACCTATACTATGCGAAACATCTACAGCGAACATTCGACCTTATTTACCATCAACTTATCGTCTTGCCGCCTTCAAAGCGCAACATGAATTAAGTAATCCCGGAGTTCGAACATCAAGAAAAATCATAGCAACGAAGTACTTCTGGCCTTCTATGAACCGGGACATAGCTACATGGGCAAGGGCCTGCATCGGGTGTCAGCGCGCTAAAGTTCATCGACACGTGAAAAGCCCACTCGGTAAATTCCAAGAATCTACTCGGTTCGCGCATACTCATCTGGACATCGTCGGGCCACTGCCGCTATCTAATGACTATAAATACCTAGTCACGATGATCGACCGCTGCACCAAATGGCCCGAGGCGATACCTACGCGTGACATCACTTCTGAAACAGTAGCGAAAGCTGTGTACGACGGATGGATATCGCGATTCGGCTGCCCGCTACGAATTACTACGGACCAAGGACGACAGTTTGAGTCTGCACTGTTTACGTCGCTGATGAAGAAGTTCGGTGTCACTCGCATTCGGACCACTGCATTTCACCCGCAGGCGAATGGTCAAGTCGAGCGATGGCACCGAACACTAAAGTCTGCGTTGATGGCGCGATCGGCCCTCAACACGCTGGAGTGAAGAATTACCCACAGTTCTCCTAGGACTTCGCACCGCACTTAATGAGAAGTTCTCATTAAGTTCACATTAAGGGCCGGGCTGACGGAGGTGTTCTCATTGAGAACACCTCCGTCAGCCCGGCCCAGATGACATACGGTACGACAATACGCATCCCGTCGTATTTCTTCGTGCCTACAACGCCGAATATCGAAGACGCCGAGTTTGTTCGCCAGCTGACTGAAACAATGTCGTCGTTGTCGCCTGTGAGAAGAACGTACTCAACGAATGCGAACACATTCGTGTACAAAGATCTCGCAACCTGTACACATGTGTTTCTGCGCAACGACACCGTGCGCAGACCGCTCACGCCACCCTACGACGGCCCGTTCGAAGTACTACACCGCAGCGAAGATGGAGAAATATTCACACTGCAACTACCGTTACGTACCGCCGTTGTGTCAGTCGACAGATTAAAACCAGCACATCTATACAACAAAGACAACAGTGACAACACACAGACAGTAACGCCATGCTCGTCGCCGCCGTCGCCACCGCCGCCGGCACCGACAGCGCCAGCAACACCGCCACCGATCGCACCGATGTCGACTCAAGGGAATTCCAACTCATCAGCGGCATCTCATCCATCGAGTTCAACGCGCAACAACACCTACGTCACAAGATCCAGCCGCAGAGTGAAAAATAACGTACGCTTCGCTTGAGGGGAAGCCATGTAGCGGTAGCGCGACCTCTGCGCGTCGCCATCCTGAAAGCATACACATGCGTCCTTCCGCCACGGAGCGCGAACGCAGACTAATGCGGCCCTTTTTTTTTTTTTTCGGATTGGCATCTCGCAGGTCTACCTAGGAGGTTGTCGGCTGCTTAACCGGACTTTCCTGTGGTGCCTTAAAAATTATTATTTTTAGGGCCTCCAGCCAGGGCAAAATAGCTTACAAACTAAGCGACTACACGCTAAGGGCACCCCCTGTGGGGTACGAGCCTCGGCTTAGGGCGTCGCTGGGAGAGGACAGCAAAGGGACAGGCTGGATCGGATTTCCATTATTTAGGGACGACTTTAAAACTACAGGCTCAGCGGCGCGCGCTGGCACGAGCAAGGGTCGGGGAGGGGACGTACGGGGTCGTTGCGGCGGGCCTCGGCGGCGAGGACGGAATGACGGCGGTCTGTGTCTGTGTTTCTTAACTGTACTGGTGGCCTTAAATCGAGATGGAGGTTCTCGTTGCGAAGGTAAAAAGGGGCTCCTGTGATTCTTCGCAAGAAACGGTTTTGGAGGGTCTGCATCCTATGGAGACGGTATGGTATCGCGTGTGCGAATACAGCACAGGCGTACGTCATGATGGGACGAATGCACGCCGTGTAAATGCGCAATTTGCACTTGAGTGACAATTTACTGCGTGCTTTCAACATGAAGTAGAGCCTACCGAGAGCGAAAGCGGCGCGCGAACGCACCGTCTTTATGTGCTCTCCGAAAGTAAGATGGTGGTCCAAATCAAACCTAGGTATTTGGCTTGCTTCTCCCAAGGGATAGGCTTACCGAACATGGTTATCGGACTGGGCAGAGAGGGGGACGAACGCGGTTTGGAAAAGAGTACTGCCTGACTCTTGATGGGGTTTACCTCGATTCTCCATTTCCGGAAATAAGCGCCTAAGGCTTTTGCCGCGGATTGGAGGGTACGAGCTATGCAGCCTGGGTTGCGACCCGAGTAATAGATGGCCGTGTCGTCAGCGACTAGAGCCAACTGGGCCTTTTTATCTTTGGGGATGTCGCTGGTGAACAGCGTGAAAATGAGGGGGGATACTACGGAGCCCTGAGGGACGCCAGCGCGTATCGGGTGGGGTGAAGAGAGCGCACTCTCGATGCGATAGCGAAAGGTGCGATTCGACAAAAAGTCACGCAAGATGAGCACGAGACGATCTGGCACTCCGAGTTGGTAAAGTTTGTATAGTAAGCCTTTGTGCCAGACTTTGTCGAATGCTTTCGCTATGTCAAAGAAGAGCGCACTCGTCATCAAGCCACGCTGAAAACCAGCGCTTATGTGCTCGACGATGTGGTGGACTTGTTGGACGCAGCTGTGTTCGGTTCGAAAGCCAAACTGCTCGTTGGGAATGAGACTCTTTGCTTCGGCAAAGTCTTTGAGCCGCTTATAAATAAGCCTCTCGTAGATTTTGCCTAGAACATTGAGTAGACTAATGGGACGGTAACTGGTGGGATCAGACTTGGGTTTGCCTGGTTTCGGAATGCCGATAACGGTGGCCTCTTTCCATGCCTGAGGAAAAATGTTGTTGCTTAGAGCGCCATTGAAGATGGCGGTCATGAGCATTATGAGATGGGCGGGGAGGAGTTTGAACACCTTATTGGTGATACTGTCAGAGCCGGGGGCTTTCCGGGGTTTGAGCCTCTTGATAATATCGTGCACTTCGTCGGGAGTGACAGGAGGCAGAGGATAATCAGTGTCTTCAACGGGTGGGAGAGAGGCTCTCGGCTCTACGTTCGACTTCGGCGTCGACCTCAGAAAGGTGAGCTTCGTCTACTGGTTGAGAGCTGGGGGTGCATTGAGACTCTAGGCTGTCGGCTAGACATTCAGCCTTTTCATCGTTGTCGAAGGCGACGCTACTGTCGGGACGAATGAGAGGGGGCATGGAGGCCTCGTTAGAAGAACGGAGCTTCCTCTGGAGTTCCCAGAAGGCTAGGTGGGTGGGCTCGAGTTCGCTAAGTGTCTTGTCCCAGCGGCTGGAGCGCAGCTCCTCGATGCGTTTCTTTACAGCACGCTGTAAAGAGCGCATGTGAGCCTTGTTCGCATCGCAGGGGAAGGCACTGTACGCACGGACGGCCGCGTTCTTCTCGGTCAACAGATCACGCACATCGTCAGGCAGTTTCCAGCGATGATCGCTCATCGCCGGAACCTCCCTTGAACAATCGTTCAAGACGGATTGTACATGATTTGTGAACGAGTCGATCGCGCCCGTCGTGTCTGCGACTGTCACCAAGTGGTCGGGGATAGCGTCCAAGTGAGGCGACGTGGTGGATTGTAGGCTTTCGTTTACTTTCCTCCAGTCGGTAATAATTTGGGTCGGAGGGGGCTGGGTAGGGTCAGAGGGACCTGAACGGGGAGCTAGTTCTAATATCACTGGACGATGGTCGGAATTAAGCTCGTGTAGCGTCTCTATAGATTGCAAACGGAGGTTCACATTCTTGAGCAGCGCTATATCGAGGATGTCGGGAAGATGGTTGGGATCGTGGGGGAAATGAGTGGGAGTCATCGGGGCGATGACGTCGAAGTTCAGTTGGGAACAGAGGTTAAACACGATCCTACCTCTGGAAGAGGTCCTGTTACTATTCCAGGAGGGATGTTTGGCATTGAGATCGCCCGCCAGTAAGACGGAGTCACCCAGGCCAAGAAGAGCAGAAAGGTCATCCTTGAGGAGGATAGGATCATCCTCCGATGGTGATGGAGTGACGTATGCTGATATAATAGTTAACGGCTGATGACCGGTCATGCCGAGCCGACAGACAGAGACCTCGAGGCGAGCGAGGGGAGGAGGGTCCATAGGAATGCAGTACAGAGCCTTTCTATAATATATTAGGGTACCACCCTTGTGACAACGAGACCTATCATTGCGAACTATACGGTAGTTGGCAATATTCGGGTCACGATGATGGGGCTTAAGAAAGGTCTCCTGTATGAGGAGGATATCAAGTTGATGGTCGCGGAGGAAATTGGCGATCTCATCACGTTGGTTAATAATGCCATTGGCGTTAAAGAATCCTAACTTAAGTCAAATCAAATAAAATCAAATCAAATCAAACAGTTTATTTTTGATACACAGGTTGCTATATAGGTATAGTGAGTTCATGCTGTGATCAGCCTCATGAGCATACAAATTTTAAAAAAAATAAACAATTATTATTACAGTTGACAATGCGCTCAATCAGACATCAACACTTTATATAAAGCAGTAAAGAGGAAAGAAATAATCATTTTAAGTCTAAAAATTCCTTTACTGAATAAAATGAGTGTTCGTTAAGAAATTTAAGTAATTTATTTTTGTATTGAAGGATGTTATTGCAGTCCCTAATGTCCTTGGGAATTTTATTATATATTTTAGGCGCCATGACAAATGTACTTTTCCCATAAAGAGTAGTTTTATATTGCGTACTTAGCTTCGTAAATATTCTAGTTCTGTTGCGTGATCTCGTAACTATTTCAAATAAATATGGATGCTTTTTGATAAAAAGGGCCATTTCAAAGATATACAGTGATGGTACTGTGAGTATTTTTAGTTTTGTAAAAGACTGCTTACAGCTCTCAGTTTTTTGTAGACCGCATATAGCACGGATGCATCATTAAATCATTTATTTATTTGCAAACATGGGTGTAAATATACATTGATGTTTTTTTAGTTACAAAAGTTCTCCATGTTTAACCATCACATAGGTATGCAAATATGGTAAAGTAAAAAAATAAAAATAAACAAAAATTAAATATGTCAGCCTTGTCAGTCACAGGTATGAGATAATTGTAATAATATTTATGTCACATTAAAATATAAAAAAAAAACGTCAATAACAAGTAAAATTACAAACCAATATACTTAAATTAAATTACAAGCAGATACAAATTAAATTCGAAACAGTTCAAAAAAAAAAAAAAAACTAATATATATGTCGGAGATGGTTTATTAATCACAATTGTGGGTGTTAACTAAATTTGTTATGATTTGTTTCTTATTGTTAATTTATGTGATTTTACTATCAATTATTGTCTATTATGTCGAAACATGATTTATTGTGTGTGCACACTGATTTGTGGTTACTTTATTTCGATAATTGTTATCGATGGTTTTATTCAAAACAATAATTGTTGACACGTTACTTTGAATGTAAAACGAATTACTTTATGAAATCACTATTGTTTATTCATGACAATTATTAGTGTGTTATTTGATTGCTTTATAATTAAATCTTATTAGATTTAGTACATTGTAGTGTTTTGTATCAAGTAAACGCGTGACGCACTTCCGTGCGCCATTGGATAGACTTGTATGGAGAGGTTGCAAGGTGGGGGGCATCGCCTTATAAAAGAGCGTGCACTCCGTAAGTATGGCAGTCGATCCTCGGATTCGACTCAGTAAAGAGTTCCTGCTCCCGACAATACTGTCGGTTTACCTGGTACAGCGCTGCTGTATATTCACATAGCTGTATAGGCTTGCTGCTAGCGAGCGATACACTTTGTATATGGGTGGCTTATGCTACTGTACGAACTATGAACCTTAAGGGTTTGTTCGTTTATCATTGGGTGGCTTAGGCTGCTGTACGAACTATAAACCTTAAGGGTTTGTTCGTTTATCATTGGGTGGCTTCGCCACTGTACGAACTGTGGGACCTTAATGGTCTGTTCGATTAACTGTATTGTTGCTGTACCTTGAACTTACTTTATTCTTGTGACTGATTACCATTTTGTATTGTGTTTTCTTTACTAATAGTGTGTAATTGTTTTCACAGGTATGTTGTTTATCCCTAATGGGATAATGGGAACGCCTATAGTCCTGACGATGTACTATACCGCTCGGCACTCCTCCTCGATCGCACCTGACGATCCGACATATATATCCAATTCACAATAATTAATTGATAATTCGTATGACTAGTACTGGTTTATCCCCAATATAGTTAGTCGGATATAGCAGGCCTCTAGCATCTTTCATTTAAATAGTCATTAATATGATAGTAGCATTTCGCAACCAAAAATTCGTGTAGTTTTTTTTTAAATTGATCCATATTTTTCGTTTCAATTATGTGTTTAGGTAGCTTATTATAGATTTTGGGTGCCATACCAAGAACATTTTTATTAAAAATTGCTTTTTTATGTGGTATTGTGCACATTTTATTTTTGTGGCGTAAACTCTTTGGGTGATTGTATATTTGTCTTAACATAGCTTGCTACTTCGTATATGTAGAGACAGGGAAGTGTAAGTAGCTGAAGCTTTTGAAAATGTGGCTTACAACTGTCTGTGCTTTGAATGCCACATATTGCACTTATGCATTTCTTCTGTGCTTTGAACACCATTTCTCTATCGGGCGAGTTCCCCCAAAATATAAGTCCGTATCGCAATGTAGATGATACATATCCGTGGTACGCCATTAATAATGTTGACCTATTTGTAATTTTCCTCAAGTTATAAAGGGCATATGAACACTGGCTAAGTTTTTTGCATACATTTTCAATATGTATTTTCCAATTCATCTTTTTATCGATCCAGATACCTAAGAATTTAGTGTTATCAGTCTCCTGAATATATTTGTCACCATATCGAACATCTAGTTTTTTATTGTTTGTTCTTTGTTCAAACGAAATGTAGGTTGTTTTTTCTAGATTTATTTTGAGATTATTTTCAGTGAGCCAGGATATTATGTTATTTAAGTTATTATTTATTTCATTTGCGAAAGTCTCATCATTTTCGCTTCTAAATAGTATTGTGCTATCGTCTGCGAATAAGATCATCGGATTAGAAATTATTTTTGGCATGTCGTTAATATATACGATGAAAAATAATGGTGCCAGGACGCCGCCCTGCGGTACCCCAAATAAGGGTATGCGATATTCAGACGTGTATGTAATTTCTGTTTTTGTGTAGGGGCAGATTTTCTCTACGCATGTACATTGTCGCCGTTTCATTAGGTAGGATTTGATAAGTTGAAGGACATTACCTCTGATGCCACATTTTTCAAATTCCAATTTATTAAGGAGTATTATGTGGCTGACGTGGTCAAAGGCCTTAGTCATGTCCATAAATAATGCGACAACAGGAGTTCTATTGTCAATATTAGTAAGTACGTGTTTGACAAGCGCATATATAGGAGAATTAATACTTTTACTTTGCCTAAAACCATATTGTTCGTTTATTAAAATGTTATTGGTTTCTAAGAAGGAATATATACCTACTTTTATACATTATTTTTTCAAATATTTTAGCGAAGATTGGAATAAGGGCAATGGGCCGGTAGTTACTCTGATCTTGCCTGTCACCTTTTTTATACATTGGTTTTATTATAGAAATTTTTAGTTTTTCTGGGAATATGCCTTTTCCAATGCAATCATTGATAATGTGACTAAGTATGGGTGCAATAATGGAAGATGTAGCTTTAATCACTTTGGTGGTTATATCGTCATATCCAGTGCTGTTTGTATTTTTCAGGGAAATTATAATTTTTATAATGTCAGCTGGTACCGTTGGTGTCATAAATATTGAATTAGAAATTGTGTCAAATGTCAACATATTAGTATAGTTAATGTCACTCTGAGATTGAATTTGATTGATAAAGTATTCATTAAATGATTCCGCTATTTGTTCTGGCCTATTAATAACTTTACCGTCAATTATTATCTGGTCTATTCCTTCTTTTGGATAATTTATTTTCTTTTGATTAATTATACTCCATGAAGCTTTACTCTTGTTTTCAGAATTGTGTATAGTATGAGAATTTTGAGCTTTTTGCGTTTGTTTAATTATGTGTTTCAATCGATTAGTGTAGGTTTTAAGTTTGTTTTTATTTTCTGGGTTAGGTGACTTTCGATATTCCCATAGCATGTCCCTTTTCCGTTTGGAACACTTTTTAAGCCCCGTTGATATCCAACTCAAACTCAAACTCAAACTCAACTCCAATCCATTTAGGTTTTTTAATTACCGAGACTTTTATTTTATTAATTGGAAAACATAAGTCATAGAATAGTTTATATATGTCATGGAATTCATTAAATGCGTCATTGGGATCGGAGCACATATATACATTATGAAAAGTTAAATTTTGAAGACATTCTTTAAACTTTTTGATATTTTCATCGCTGTAGTCACGTTTATGAATAAACCAATGAGATAGCGTGCACGTTTTCTTTACACGACATTTTAGTAGTTGTGCCGTGTGATCAGATAAAGCTAATTCTTTAATCTCACATCTGCTGCCTCTGGTATTATGAATTATGTTGTCGATGCAGGTACCACTGCATAGACGTGTTGGTGATCTGGTACCCAAAATTAGATTATGGCTGCGTAATATGTTTTGAAACGTGATAGAGGCTTTGCTATTCCTGCAAATATCTATATTAAAATCTCCACATAGTATGATCTTATTACTTGGTTTCAGACAAACTTCTTTTAAGATCGCATCTAAATGATCAAAAAACATAGATAGTTTATCCTTTTTATTATTTGGCGGTCTATAAATACAAATAATTATGATAGGGTGAGACAAAAGTTTAATCGCACAACATTCTATTACATTGGGTAGGTATGCCCCACTTCTTTACATTAATAGCCTCAAATTTATGTGCGCTTTTGATTAGAATGCATGCCCCCCATTTCTATCATATCTAGTGTAGGATGTTGCTAGTGAGTAATTAGCAATATGTAAATGTTGATGGTCACCCTGTTTCATATTGTGTTCCGTCGTCACACAAATAAATCGTAACACAAAAGCAAAAGTCATTGTTTTATTTTAAACTATCGATAAAACAAGTCAGTTTAAGGATTTTCGCTACAATATTATTATTATAGCAGGGTACTATCATCTAAATTTTCGTCGGTATATATATAATTCAGATATTCTCCACAATTTATTGGATATTTTTACCATAAGATATTGCAAAAAAAAAGCGACAAAAATGTCACACAAAACAATTGACAATTTTGGCGGCCTTACCCATAACTTTCGCTAATGTCTATTTGAGTTTCTTGTACCGTTTTTTTTACTTTGTCTTTTTCTTTAAAAATAACTCCAATGTTTGCAAGCACGCATTGAAATCTTCCTCACAGTTTGCATTCACAGCTTGCTGGCAATTATAATTATTTAACAAAAGGGTTTTGAAGGCACCTTCAAATGAATGGCAGTTCGGTGACACATTCCTAACTCCTAAACTACGAACATTACCAAAAAAGTTTTCGACTGGGTCTTGATTAAAGTTTCTAGTTAACATACAGTCCAAAGAATATTTTTGATTTAAAATTTTCCATAGTACCTGCATCCCTTCTATAGTTTCAATAAAGTTTTTAACTGATGGTACAGAAGTCTCGATTAATCGCATTTTGTCGCCAACTTTCTTTTTCACTATATATTTCATACTTTTTAAAACTTTTATAGCTTCTAACCATAACTTATGGTGAGGTGAGTTACTTTTTACTGCACCTCTATATATTTTTCCATTCGGAATATGAAAAGTGCCAGCATTTAGACTATCAAATAGTTTGTCAATCATTAGAACCAACGGAATAAGTTGCCTGCACTCCTCCGGTAATAAATATTACCGGAGGAGTGCAGGCCTTGTCCTTGCTGTGAGATGATCAGTTGTGACAGCAACACTGTGGCTGAATATTTGAGCTGCCATTTTCACACGCATTTTCTTAATTTTAGATGGCTTTACATGCTCCTCGGTGAGTTTGTGTAGGTACTTGAAATAAATATTAAATATATCCTAAAATAATTTTGAGCACTAAGCAAGATCATATAATATTAAATACAGTCACTAAGCATATTAAAAACTACTGTAGTGGAGACAGGGTAACGGTTTATTGAATTAGACGCTGGTTGCAGAGTTAATCGTTTAATGGTCACACGACACATAAAATTACACAAAACAACAATTACTCAAGTATAACAGGTATGTAGTGACACAATAAAATAAAAACGTGGCCGTTAGCATTGGCGATATGAGCCGGACTGAGGCGCGTGCGCGGCGGTCGGCGCGTGGCGGGGCGTGGTCAGTACTCAGTAGTCTCCCGCCTCGACAGCGCGAGCGCCTATATGTACCTACCTACATAGGCAAAACTTTTTAAGTTACTATGCCTTCCTACACACTCCCCCTTTTGACCAAACGATAGTGTCCTCACCGTTGGTCAAACATCAACAATGACACGTTTCTTGCGCGGCCTACCGCGAGAGCGCTTAGGAGCAACCGGTTGCGGAACCTCAGGGCACTCATCCTCCCGCGAATGATACCTTCTCAAGGCCGAAACGTGGTACTTCCCGATGACTTCGTCAGGTGAATCCGGAAACGATAGGAGGTAAGTGGTTGGACTGACCTTTTTCTGCACCAGGTAAGGGCCATCCCTTTTAGGCATGAGCTTAGAGCTGACTCCTTTAGCAGCACTGCTAAGCACGTGCGACTTCATCAGGACAAGATCACCGACGGCAAGTTCTTCAGCCTTTCGTGTCTTGTCTTTGGCAGCCTTACGGAGGTCCTGCTGTCGCTCAATGCACTCCTTACTAGTGCTAAGTGTATTCGCTAGCTTCAGCAGATACGGCGTAATCTGTGGAACATAATTTTCAGCCTCTATCACAGCACGGAGGTCACTTTGTACTGCAATAGGTGAGCGAAGTTCACGAGCAAAGGTTAGGTATGCAGGTGTCTGTTGTGTTGCTTTGGTTAATGCTGTGTTCAACGCAAATCGGATAAATGGCAAAACCTCTGGCCACTGCTGATGGTGTCCTTCAACCAAAATCGCCAACTGGGTCTTGAGGTCGCGATTTTTACGCTCGACCGGATTGGCTTCCGGATGGTAGAGCGGCACGAGACTCTGCTTTACACCAAGCGTGTACATGGCGTGTTGCATGACATCGGCAACGAACTGTACACCGTTATCGGATATTAGACGCCGTGGAACACCAAAACGTAAGAAAACTTCTTCAATAAGTACCTTTGCGCATGCTTCAGCTGTGGCTTCGGAGAGGGCGAAAAGCTCAACCCACTTGCTGGCTGTGTCTTCCACTATTAACACCCACCTCTCTCCCTTAGCTCCTTTGGGCAGTGGCCCGAAAAGGTCGACAGCTAGAACTTCGAAGCGCTGAGCGGGAACTGGAGTCTGTAAAAGTCCTGCAGGTTTCTCATTAGAAGGTTTGTAGCGCTGGCATTCGATACAGGTTTTTAGATACTCTGCTACGTAACGTCGCATACCGGGAAAATAAAATCTCTGACTTATACGGTGCAGGGTTCTGTCTAGGCCACCGTGACCTGAAGTAGCTGCGTCGTGACATTCAACCAGTACCTGTTTCCTTCGATTCTCAGGAACGACGAGCTGCGGTTCTTCAGTCTCCGCTTCAGTATACCGGTATAGAATACCTCTGCATGTATGGTAACCTCTCTCTGTCCATGGGGTAAGTTCTAATTCATCCTTGCCTTCCAGAGCCTTTAGGATCTTCGCCACTTCAGGGTCTGCGAGCTGATCCTCACGAAGAGTAGCGGCATCCCAGCGAGGCGGGTCAACGAGCACCGTGCACACTCCACAGGAATCGCGAGCCTCCTCCTCACACGGCGGACGACTGAGCGAATCAGCAACGACGTTTGCCTTCCCAGGAGTGTAGTCGACTTGCAGATCGAAGGACTGGAGTTTCATGGCCCATCGTACGAGACGACCGGCAGGTGACTTTAAGGTGAGTAGCCATTTCAGGGGCTGATGATCGCTGCCGATACGTACTCTATGGCCATCGATGTATCCTCGGAACTTCTCGACTGCCCAGACAACTGCCAACGCCTCGCGCTCGGTGGTTGAGTAGTTACGCTCCGCCGCAGTAAGGAGGCGACTGGCATACGCGATGGGTTTCTCTTCTCGTTGCGTCTCCCCCTGGAGTAGAGCCGCACCCAGTGCATAGTTGCTAGCGTCAGTCCTGAGAACGAATGGCACATTATAGTCTGGCTGAATAAGAATCGGAGGTGAGGTAAGTAATCCTTTTAGTTCTCTAAATGCCTTGTCTTGTTGTTCTCCCCACAGCCAGGACTGATCCTTACGCGTGAGCATAGTCAGTGGCTGCGCGACTTGAGAGAAGTTCGGCATGAACTTGCGGAACCATGAGCAACTCTGTAGAAAAGATTTCAGGTGCTTTACATTCGTTGGTTCCTTCATATCTATTATTGCAGTGACCTTGTCTGGATCTGGGGACACTCCTTCTGAGGTGATAATATGCCCTAGGTATTTCACATTCTCTCGAGCAAATGCGCACTTATTGCGATTGGCGTGGAGGTTAAAGACACGTAAGCGGTCGAATACGGCACGTAAGTCTTGGACATGCTGGTGAAATGATTCAGATATTATGATAAGGTCATCAATATAACCGAGGAGTGTCACCCCCTTAAGAGATGACGCAGAACGAAATCGATCGATTAAACGTTGAAACGTTGCGGGCGCATTGCGTAGACCGAACGGCATGCGAGCAAATTTGTGAACTCCATACAAAGGCGGTCTTATCCTGGTCTTCAGGTCTCACTTTGACTTGCCAGTAACCCGATCGAAGGTCAATAGTACTCATAAAACAGCTCTTACCAGTGTATTGAAGGAGGTCGTCGATCACTGGTAGCGGGTACGAGTCACTCTTGGTGACGGCGTTCAGCCTACGATAGTCCACGCAGAAACGGTAACTACCATCCTTCTTCGGTACCAGAAGAGCTGGTGCTGCCCACGGAGACTCACATTCCGTGATGATACCTTCACGAAGCATCTTCTCTATCTCCGCTTCCATGATGGCTTTCTTCGCAGGGGTGAGTCGGTACGGCGGCACCGCAATCGGCGGGTGATCACCGCAGTCGATGCGATGCTCTGCGAACGGTGTAGGTTCTCCCCCTTCTCTGAAGACATCTTCATACTCTTGGAGCAGCTGAGCGAGACATGCCTTCTCTGAAATTGACAGCATCGAACCTTCATCATTACGTAAGACATCCGCGGAAGCACACCCAACGAAGTCACGTGAAGTCTCACACCGCAAGGGGTGAATGACCTGAGGCCGAACAGCTGTGAACCACGTATTGTTCGAAACGTTAATAACGATACCGGCTTTACGCAAAAAATCTATTCCGAGTAACGTGTCATTGTTAACTGAATTAGGAAAAATAACAAAAGTAGTAGGTATCGTCAACCCCTTAAGTACTACGTTAACATCTACGAGTAAGACTTTGAGTTCCCGCACTATGCCATCGGCTAATTTAACAGACATAAAACTACTACGGAACAAATAGTTGAGCTTACGAAGCAGTGCGTACAAACTCGAACCGGCTACGCTACGTTTAGCGGCCGTATCAATCAACCCGGTGCCACGATGACAATCTATCTCGATGTCAAGTATCGGACGACGGTCAGTACAAAACTTCGACGCGGACAAGTTACCTACTATAGTCGGTAACGCATCGCAGTTAACATTACACTTACAACTACATAAACAAGTAGATTTAGACCATTACATACATTATTTACATACATTTCACTTTTCACATTAATATTAGACTTACAACTACAATAATTACACTCGTGTGGAACAACAATAGGGTTACCTGTATTATTACAAACCCTAGTGGGCTCTAACATATTAAATTCGACAACAGAAATGGGTTCTTTATGATTTACCGAACACTTAGCGCAATTAGACCGAATGACACCAATAGCGCCACAGCCGTAACACTTAATGTTTGATTCGGAAGTCGCACTTTTATCGAATTTATTTTTAATATTTTTGCAAGAGTCACGAGTATGTCCGCTTTTACGGCAATAAACACAAAAAAGTCTTTTACCTTTGTCCGAGTTATTTACCACAGTCTGCGGGGTCGCAGCGCTACTCGTAGCACTCGGCGACACTGTAGGCACGCCCGGCGCGGAGCCGGCGGGGGCGCGCGCGAGCGGCGGCGGAGGCCGGGGCTGCGGTGGCGGCGCGTGTGGCGTATGCGCGCCAGCGGCGGGGCCGCGCGCGGCTGTCAACGCCTCGGAGAGCGACTCTTCTACGTTTCGCGCCTTCTCGATCAATAAATCCAGATTCCCGATTGATTCACGAGTTATCCGTTTTCTGATTTTTCTATGTAGTAAGTAACCCGTAAACCATGTCGACTTCCATATCGTTTTCGACTTTATATGGAAGTTTAGCAATAAGCGCGCGAAGTCGAGCAATGAAGACCTCCGTGCGTTCTTCCGTTTGTTCCGCGGCAAATATGTCCCGGAATATTTTGTGAGGTGGTCGGGGCGCACCGAACATGGCGCGAAGTTTCTGTAGCGCGTCTTCCCATGACGTCACTGAAGATTTTATGCCCCGAAACCACACAGCTGCGTCACCTTCTAGGAGCATAGGTAGGCCGCGAAGCGCATGTTCGTCACTGATGGATGTACACTCTTTGTATATTACGATCGAGTCGACGAAAGCTTCGAGGGCTTCTGAGTCTTGGCGAGCGCCGCTAAATCGCGCCGTACAGCGCGCGAAGTTTCCGTGTTTTGTTGCTGGTGCAGGCGATGGAGACGGTGAAGCTGAGCCGTTGACGGCCGACGTAGCCAATAGACTCTGAACCAGTTGACGGTTCGATTCCGCTTGAGCCTTGGCGAACGCCTCCAAAAACGACGTTAGCGTCCCTTCCGATAATGGCGCGGGCGTCGGGGACGCCGGCGCGCCGATGTCATCATCGTTGCTTCTACTTTTGCGGCGAGGCATTGTAGGTACACAATAGTCAACAAAACACTAGGAAACACTATTTCACGTTGAATGTGCACTAAACTTGGTACTATAGCGTCCACCTAGAAAACCGTTACACTGTAGGTATTTGAGTTCGCGTCGCGTCGGTTAGGTACGCGTGCCGCGTTGGAGCGCCAGTTTGTAGTGGAGACAGGGTAACGGTTTATTGAATTAGACGCTGGTTGCAGAGTTAATCGTTTAATGGTCACACGACACATAAAATTACACAAAACAACAATTACTCAAGTATAACAGGTATGTAGTGACACAATAAAATAAAAACGTGGCCGTTAGCATTGGCGATATGAGCCGGACTGAGGCGCGTGCGCGGCGGTCGGCGCGTGGCGGGGCGTGGTCAGTACTCAGTAGTCTCCCGCCTCGACAGCGCGAGCGCCTATATGTACCTACCTACATAGGCAAAACTTTTTAAGTTACTATGCCTTCCTACACTACTTATTAAAGTAGTTTTTAACCGACTTCAAAAAGGAGGAGGTAATCAATTCGGATGTTTCTATTTTTTTTTTATGTATATTCGGGCATAACTCAGTCATATATTGACGGATTCGCAAAACTCTTTTGTTCGAAAGGGGTTTATTCCAAAATGGTCCCATATAAATTTTACCAAAATTGATCCAGCCCTTATTGAAAAAATCAACAAAATCCCAAAAAAATACTTAGATGACGTTTTAGTTTCTTCAATCTTTGGAGGACTTACAATCTCTACTAAGTGTGTCGCCGTTTCTTAATGGATTTGGATGTTAAGGCAATACTAAAAAGCTAAAAGTAAAAAGTTTTTTCAAAAAAAAGGAAACCGCCTTCAAAAACTAACTAAAAAGTTACAAATAACTTTAGCACAGAACACACATTACTTTGCTCTCGGAAGTCGGTGGCTTTGTGTTTTTTGGGTTTGTTTTGCCACCGACTTCCGAAAGTAAAGTAATGTGTGTTCTGTGCTAAAGTTATTTGTAACTTTTTAGTTTTTGAAGGCGGTTTCCTTTTTTTTTAAAAAACTCTTTATTATGTATTTTGACTCACCTAAGTTCTCCACATGCTTAGCAATTTTTTCTTTATTATTGTCTCCAAAATCGGTGTATTTTAAATCTTTTGATAGAAGATTATTGCGTAGGCCTTTTAGGAGGTGTGGTACGTCATATAAGGGTATAATCTTGTGCCCATCTATGTCAAAAAATTCATAGCGCCATTCTTTCCCCTTTCTCAAATATTTTTTTTTTGTATCCGCCACTAAACTATTAATAGCACTAACATTGCTTGTGCCTTGATCACAAACCGTACATAACACTTTCAGCCCCGTGCGGTTGACATGTCTTACAACCTCTTTTATAATATTTTTTAGTTCAACTGTCTTCAGGCTTTGAGTAAAGTAATATGCCACAGGTTGCTTAAAACTTTTTTTTATACCTTTCACCATGAACACTAAGGCGTGGTTTGCTATTTTAAATTTCTTAGTGTCACTATCACTGAAGCCTTTAAATTCATCAGTGCTTGAATTATATTGTATGTGTGGGGATACAGACATTTCGTCAAAAATGAGTGTGCAGAGACGGTCTTCTTCATTGATGCCACCAACGGTTTCTTTTATTTTTTCAAATATTACTGGGTTTATCCCTGGAGCTATCTTTACATCACTTAAAAGATTTTTCAAACACCTTGCTGATGGTAATTTAAAATATTTTGATAATAAGGTATAGCACTTTGGGCAAATGCATGTCGATACTGCATGCCAGTAAAAAATTTTGCTGACAGGGTCATATTTTGAGTAACTCTATCAATGGTGCTACTGCCTTGCTATATTTTGTTAGCACTAGCGAGTCGAGCCTCAAAGCTTTTTTCTCTCTTCTTAGAATTTCGAAGTTGAGTCCTTAATTTTCTCATTTCCCTTTGTGCAGTTTTGAATTTCTCATGTATGATTGATGATGATGATGATTTTCGATCTGTAAATAATAATTAAAAATAAGATGATTGCTTTATTGGCTAAGTGGTTGGGTCGTTAGCGTTATTGAGATAACTCAAACTCAAACTCAAAATCATTTATTTCAAATAAACCATTTACAGGTACTTTTGAATTGTCAGAGTCAGTCAGCCAGAAAGTTGAAGCTAGTTGCTCGTTCCAAACAGTAGGTTTCTATGGAGAAGAACGAGCAAGAAACTCCATGAACAACACTCTTTTTGTTAGGAAGCGCAGCAACCTACTTAGTTATTTAAGTACATATAAGAATAGATAAGTTGTTTAGAATAGTTTTTAATGTACTAAATACGTAGTAGTAGGCATTAGGAAAGCTAGAACAAGGTTTATAGTTACAATATCGAAGTTATTGTTAGATTGTCATTTTTGTATATAAACCTACACCATTGGTAATGTGCTTATTAAAAGGATAAATGATAGATACTATATAATTAATAATGTAGAAGCACATAATTTGCCTTGTAAATCTATACATACATAAGCCGATATAGAATTGTATAGAGAAATGCGGTACTTGGATTGGAGGAAGCGAGATAGCGATACTCCTTACCCCCGACACGCCCTCCAGCTACGTACGCGCATATAAATATTGCTGCCCGGCGATCGAGCAGTCAGTCTTCGCTCACACGTTGCGCCTATACTTGCTCCGCTATTATTGTCTGTTATTATTGTCTGTTGTTATGCTATTGTGTTTCTTAGTGAATAAATAAGTGTTCATTGTGTTACACCCGTGTTTCTCTTCGCACACTATCAACCCCGCACCTGAATATCCGACAATTTGGTCCTTCGAGCCGGATCTGTGTGCGAAGATGAGTGAAAGAAGCATCGTCACAACAAGGAGCAAGCTACGTAAGCTGGAAGAGCAGATCAAGCGACGAGCGTTAGAAGCCGATAGCGGTGTGCCGTCTGAAATGGCACCGGGCTTCCCTTCAATCGCAGCCACTACGACGTCTGCACCGGCACCTGTGATCCCACTGGCGGGAGGTCGTGTTGTCGACCACAGAGAAATGGTCACGCCTGTGAGATCGGACAAAAGACAGAGTGCAAGGTCTAAGACGAGCCACGTCTCCTCGAAGAGCGGTCAGAGAAGTGCCGACTATCTTCGACGGAGGGTTGAGTACGAGGCCTGAACGTCTGGCGAGGGCTGAACGTGAGTTAGTGCGCCTGAAGGAAAACCTAGTGAAGAAGAAGCTAGAGGCTGATCTCGCTGAGATAGACGCCGCTGAAGAAGACTCAGGTTCCGAAGATGAAGGAATAACGCGTCGTGTGGAGGAATGGATAACGCACACGACGCCCATAGTGCATGATATTGAAGCACCTGTATCAGAGATAACCCGCGAACCGCCGCCGCCGATTAGTCAAGTCTCAGTGCCCGCGCCCGCAGTGACCCGCGAAGTGACAGTGTCTGTGCCGCCGCCCGAGCATACTCCTGCGCTTCGACCTCAGAGTGCGCCCGTGTCCGTGCAATTCCGCGAACCTATAAACGCGGCGATCGCGACGCCCGTAGCAACGGCTAGTTCTCCGCGAGTGCCTGAATGGAAAAGTGCGTGCGCCGATGACACAGATAGAAACGGGTCACGGGACAAGAAGATTGACCAATTGGCGGACGCTATTACTAGTTTAGCGCGACCGCGACCAGTGCCTAGGCAAGCCTATGAGTTGCCATACTTCAACGGCGACCCGGCAGAATGGCTATCGTACAAGAACATGTACTACGATACAACAACTATGTATCAGTTCAAGACGCATGAAAACCTGGCACGACTGAAGACATCGCTCCAAGGAGATGCCAAGATGGCTGTGGAAGACCTGCTGCGCACGTCTACGAATCCCGCAGAGATTATGAAAACGTTAGACGAAGAGTTTGGACACCCGAACCTGATACTGGAGTGTGCCCTCAAGAAAGAGCGTGCCTTGCCAAAGGTAACGGAAAGTGGTCGTGAATTACGGAAGTTCTCAACGACAGTGCGTAATTGTGTGTCGCTCCTGAAAAGTGTACGAGCTAGCGGATACCTGAACAACCCGCAACTGGTGAGTGAATTACTAAATAAGTTGACACCTGTACAACGCGCTCAGTACGGGGACTTTGCAATGGGCATGGCAACGAGCCAGGGCATAGATGTGCGAGTATCACCGAGCCTCGAGATACTTGCGGAATTTTTGAGTCATCTAGCCCGAGCCACTTCATATTACGTACAAATGGACGTGAGCACGCCCGGACCGTCGAGTAGCGCTGTAAAAGCAAAAGGGAATGTACAGCCGAGGAACGTACATAGACTACACGTACACTCAGATAATGAGCAACATGTAAAGCCAGAGGAAGAACGATGCACATTATGCGAAGGGCCACATAAACTACCGCAGTGTCATAAGTTCGAGAAACTGAGCGTCGACGAGCGGTGGGAACATGTTAAGAAGAACAAATTATGTTTCAAGTGCATAGTAAAACGGCATAATAAGAACTTCTGTCGAGCGAATAGATGCGCGTCGTGTAATTATGCGCACCATACTATGTTACATGCCGACAGAAAGAGTGAGAGCGTCACAAACGTCAGCGACTACACCGGGAAGGCATTGCTAAAGATAATACCTGTGTGTGTGAAAGTGAATGGTGCAGAAAGCGAGTGTTATGCCCTATTAGATGACGGGGCCACTGTGTCACTAATAGACGAGTCGCTGGCGGGCAACACTGAAGGGGAACGAATACCCCTAGTGCTAAAAAGTGCGCGCGGGCACGAAGTAGTGGACAATGCGTCGCGGGTAGTGAGTGTGTCAGTGCGCGGGCCCAATGGGCAAACACACACGGTGAAGTGTCGTACGTTGAAGCGGCTAGATCTACCCGCGCAGACAGTGCCCGCCGCAGTGATGTCGGAGCACGCCCACATTCGCGACTTGGGCTGCGAGGAAATGTGGGGAGCCAGACCACTGCTGTTGCTGGGACAAGACAACTGGGAGCTGCTAGTCAGCCAGGAGACTCGCCGAGGGAAGTCAGGTAAGCCAGTTGCCTCTTTGACCAAGTTAGGGTGGGTAGTGCACGGACCAGTAGGTAGGAATTTACCAGATAGTGAAGAATCTGTTAGCTGCATGGTAGAATCTCCTAAAGAGTTACATGAGCTAGTGAAAAAGCAGTTTGAATTAGAAGCTATAGGAATCTCGGAAGTGCCTCGGACGCACAGAGAAGTAGAAAGGGCAAAGGGCATTTTAGAGTCGACCAGCCGGCAAACAGAAAGTGGCGCGTGAGAATAAGGTTTGTTGTGGCGACGGGACGATACTCAGTTGCCAGACAATTATAAATGCGCACGCCAACGATTGGCGGGAATTAGGCGTCGTTTAGAAAGAGAATCGGCGTACGCTAAAGCCTATACGGCGCAAATAGATAGACTAATCAATGAAGGGTACGCAAGTAAAATAGAAAACAGGATTGTGTCTGAGCCCATATGGTACTTACCTCATTTTGGAGTAAGGAACCCTAATAAGCCAGGGAAACTTAGGTTAGTATTTGACGCCGCGGCTAGTTATAATGGTACGTCTCTTAATGATAATTTACTTTCTGGACCTGATTTATTAAACTCTTTGTTAGGCGTACTGTTTAAATTTAGACTAGGGCCGATTGCATTTACTGGAGATATTGCGGACATGTTCCTACGCATAAAAATTAGAGAACAAGATCGTGGAGCGCAATTATTTCTATGGAACACTGATGGTAGCCGGGATCCTGACGTGTATGTCATGAATTCTATGATATTCGGCGCCGTGTCGTCACCAACATCGGCCATCTATATTTTAAATAAGAACGCGGCTCAATTTGTAGATAAATATCCCGAGGCGGTAGCGGCCATACAAAACAAACATTACATGGACGACTACCTAGATAGTGCATGGTCTGTCGCGCAAGCTAGTGAGCTAATTGAGCAAGTGACTCGCATCCACGCCATAGGCGGGTTTATTATACGGGGGTGGGTCACCAACTCGCAAGAGCTGCGCGACAGACTACAGATAGAGATGCCAGATCGGGCATCGCTCGATAAAGAGGAAGGTTCTACGGAAAGAACATTAGGAATGATCTGATCACCAAGCACGGACAAATTAGCCTTTGACTTATCTTTTAAGCGGCTGCCTAAGCACATTATTGAAGGGCAAGTAGTACCCACAAAAAGAGAATTTCTGAAGTTTATAATGTCAATATTTGATCCGTTAGGTTTTCTATACCCATGCGTAATTCAGTCACGCATTTTAATGAAGCGCATCTGGCATACGGGGATAGATTGGGAAGACAAGTTGAAGGATGCAGAGGCTAAGGCCTGGTTTAAATGGCTGCACAACCTACAACACTTGTCGGAAGTGTCCATACCTCGGTGGTACGGCCTAAAGCCGGAAGGAATGGACCTACATGTCTTTGGTGACGCTAGCGAGTCCGCTTATGCCGCGGTTGCATATGTCACGGGTTGGAATGAGCTAGGGAATAGAGATGCGGCTATAGTAATAGGGAAAGCTAGAGTAACTCCGCAGAAGATAGTTTCTATTCCCCGCTTAGAGTTGCAAGCGGCCGTACTGGCCTGTAGGTTAGCCAACACGGTCGAGTCAGAATTAGGTATAAGTTTTGTAAATAGGATGGATAGGATAGATAGGAGGTCAAAGAGGCGCGACTGGCGCTGGGTTCCGTCGGCGAAGAACCCCGCAGACAAGGCCACTAGTTTGTATTGGCCCAGTAACAGTGGCGAGAGGCTGTCGGCCCCCTCTTTTCCTAGCTGTCCACAGGAGCAGTGGTCAGCGAGCACCGACTCAGTCATCCGGGCTCTGCAGCGCCTGACATGGCGCGCGGACATGTACTCCGACCGCGGTACCAATTTCGTCGGAGCACACTCCGAGTTACGCGCGGCGCTACGGGAGATGGACCAAAATAAGTTGAGGAGTGAAGCGACAGGCCGCGGAATCGCATGGCATTTCAACCCGCCGGCATCTCCACACATGGGCAGGTGCTGGGAGCACCTGGTGCGCTCAGTGAAGAATGCGCTCAAGGTGACACTACGTGAGCGCGCCCCTCGCGAGGAGGTCCTATACACCCTCCTCGCTGAGGCCGAGCTCATCATTAATAGCCGGCCTCTCACATATGTGAGCAGCGACGTGGAGCACCCGGTGGTGCTTACCCCTAATCATCTCCTGCTGGGCACCGCCGCAGGAGATGCTCCGTGTACACGTCGGCACGCGGCTCCCGTCTGACTCCCGTCGGATGTGGAAGAAAGTGAACGCGCTGGCCGACCTCTTTTGGAGGCGATGGCTGCGGGAGTACCTGCCAACGCTTCAGCGTCGTAACAAGTGGACGGACAATAGTGAAAATGTGAAAGTGGACGACGTAGTCGTCATAGTGGACGAGAATAAATCTCGAAATCAGTGGACCAGGGGTATAGTGCAAAGAGTGTACCCCGGGTCAGACGGAGTAGTTAGGGTCGTAGACGTAAGAACTAATAATGGGGTCCTGCGTCGACCTGTTGTAAAGATTGTTGCGCTTCCCACAGACGGAAGCGTAATCGGTTGAACCCTCTTACGGGGGGTGGGATTGTTAGGAAGCGCAGCAACCTACTTAGTTATTTAAGTACATATAAGAATAGATAAGTTGTTTAGAATAGTTTTTAATGTACTAAATACGTAGTAGTAGGCATTAGGAAAGCTAGAACAAGGTTTATAGTTACAATATCGAAGTTATTGTTAGATTGTCATTTTTGTATATAAACCTACACCATTGGTAATGTGCTTATTAAAAGGATAAATGATAGATACTCTATAATTAATAATGTAGAAGCACATAATTTGCCTTGTAAATCTATACATACATAAGCCGATATAGAATTGTATAGAGAAATGCGGTACTTGGATTGGAGGAAGCGAGATAGCGATACTCCTTACTCCCGACACGCCCTCCAGCTACGTACGCGCATATAAATATTGCTGCCCGGCGATCGAGCAGTCAGTCCCCTCCGACCCAAATTATTACCGACTGGAGGAAAGTAAGCGAAAGCCTACAATCCACCACGTCGCCTCACTTGGACGCTATCCCCGACCACTTGGTGACAGTCGCGGACACGACGGGCGCGATCGACTCGTTCACAAATCATGTACAATCCGTCTTGAACGATTGTTCAAGGGAGGTTTCGGCGATGAGCGATCATCGCTGGAAACTGCCTGACGATGTGCGTGATCTGTTGACCGAGAAGAACGCGGCCGTCCGTGCGTACAGTGCCTTCCCCTGCGATGCGAACAAGGCTCACATGCGCTCTTTACAGCGTGCTGTAAAGAAACGCATCGAGGAGCTGCGCTCCAGCCGCTGGGACAAGACACTTAGCGAACTCGAGCCCACCCACCTAGCCTTCTGGGAACTCCAGAGGAAGCTCCGTTCTTCTAACGAGGCCTCCATGCCCCCTCTCATTCGTTCCGACAGTAGCGTCGCCTTCGACAACGATGAAAAGGCTGAATGTCTAGCCGACAGCCTAGAGTCTCAATGCACCCCCAGCTCTCAACCAGTAGACGAAGCTCACCTTTCTGAGGTCGACGCCGAAGTCGAACGTAGAGCCTCTCTCCCACCCGTTGAAGACCCTGATTATCCTCTGCCTCCTGTCACTCCAGACGAAGTGCACGATATTATCAAGAGGCTCAAACCCCGGAAAGCCCCCGGCTCTGACGGTATCACCAATAAGGTGTTCAAACTCCTCCCCGCCCATCTCATAATGCTAATGACCGCCATCTTCAATGGCGCTCTAAGCAACAACATTTTTCCTCAGGCATGGAAAGAGGCCACCGTTATCGGCATTCCGAAACCAGGCAAACCCAAGTCTGATCCCACCAGTTACCGTCCCATTAGTCTACTCAATGTTCTAGGCAAAATCTACGAGAGGCTTATTTATAAGCGACTCAAAGACTTTGCCGAAGCAAAGAGTCTCATTCCCGACGAGCAGTTTGGCTTTCGAACCGAACACAGCTGCGTCCAACAAGTCCACCGCATCGTCGAGCACATAAGCGCTGGTTTTCAGCGTGGCTTGATGACGGGTGCACTCTTCTTTGACATAGCGAAGGCATTCGACAAAGTCTGGCACAACGGCTTACTATACAAGCTTTACCAACTCGGAGTGCCAGATCGTCTCGTGCTCATCTTGCGTGACTTTTTGTCGAATCGCACCTTTCGCTATCGCATCGAGGGTGCGCTCTCTTCACCCCACCCGATACGCGCTGGCGTCCCTCAGGGCTCCGTAGTATCCCCCCTCATTTTCACGCTGTTCACCAGCGACATCCCCAAAGATAAAAAGGCTCAGTTGGCTCTATTCGCTGACGACACGGCCATCTATTACTCGGGTCGTAACCCAGACTGCATAGCTCGTACCCTCCAATCCGCGGCAAAAGCCTTAGGCGCTTATTTCCGGAAATGGAGAATCGAGGTAAACCCCATCAAGAGTCAGGCAGTACTCTTTTCCAAACCGCGTTCGTCCCCCTCTCTGCCCAGTCCGATAACCATGTTCGGTAAGCCTATCCCTTGGGAGAAGCAAGCCAAATACCTAGGTGTGATTCTGGACCACCATCTTACTTTCGGAGAGCACATAAAGACGGTGCGTTCGCGCGCCGCTTTCGCTCTCGGTAGGCTCTACTTCATGTTGAATGCACGCAGCAAATTGTCACTCAAGTGCAAATTGCGCATTTACACGGCGTGCATTCGTCCCATCATGACGTACGCCTGTGCTGTATTCGCACACGCGAAACCATACCGTCTCCATAGGATGCAGACCCTCCAAAACCATTTCTTGCGAAGAATCACAGGAGCCCCTTTTTACCTTCGCAACGAGAACCTCCATCTCGATCTAAAAATACCTACCATCCAGCAGTTCATGAAACGCTCCGCCAAGTGCTTCTTCGACACTGCTGAGAAGCACTCTAACCCGTTAATCGTATCGGCCGCCCGGTACACTCCCTCCCGTATTAGTAAGACTCGACGACCGAGACATACTCTGACCGACCCTGACGATGCTATTACTCTCCTCCAGGAGAGCAATAAGGCCACCAGTACAGTTAAGAAACACAGACACAGACCGCCGTCATTCCGTCCTCGCCGCCGAGGCCCGCCGCGACGACCCCGTAAGTCCCCTCCCCGACCCTTGCTCGTGCCAGCCCGCGCCGCTGAGCCTGTAGTTTTAAATTCGTCCGATTCAGCCTGTCCCTTTGCTGTCCTCTCCCAGCGACGCCCTAAGCCGAGGCTCGTACCCCACAGGGGGTGCCCTTAGCGTGTAGTCGCTTAGTTTGTAAGCTTTTATGCCCTGGCTGGAGGCCCTAAAAATAATAATTTTTAAGGCACCACAGGAAAGTCCGGTTAAGCAGCCGACAACCTCCTAGGTTGACCTGCGAGATGCAAATCCGAAAAAAAAAAAAAAAAAAAAAAATCGAGCAGTCAGTCTTCGCTCACACGTTGCGCCTATACTTGCTCCGCTATTATTGTCTGTTATTATTGTCTGTTGTTATGCTATTGTGTTTCTTAGTGAATAAATAAGTGTTCATTGTGTTACACCCGTGTTTCTCTTCGCACACTATCAACCCCGCACCTGAATATCCTACACTTATAAAATCAATAATATGTTACAAATTTCGGTTACATCATTCATATTGAATCTAGGGTACAATGTGAGAATAATGTAACAAGTCGTGTACGTTAAAAGAGGTTTAGATAAAAATATAATCATAATAAACAATTCAAAATAAAATTAGAATAACCGAGGCAGCTAAGAGATGACCAGTCCCAACTAACGGCGCCCGTTCACGAACATGACGCACGGATCGGCATCATTTGACTCAACCATTTTGAAGGGAACCGAATGATCCAACACGCGCGCCACCGTCAGCGAGACATTCCAGTGAGCATGACATACTTCCAACCGCCAGGGCACATTCAAGTCAATGAAAGACATACCTCGTAAATGGTAGCTTTAAAAGCTTTAAATAACATAGTGCTCACATGTATGTGCTATGAAAAATTATATAATACTAACACATTGAGTTTATACAATGCAAAGATAATGTAGATCTATATCTTCAGCAGCTCCAAAAATAATTAAAAATGCTAATCAATGAATCTATGAACCCTTATTTATGGCTGTGGAGCTAGACCAGCATCCAGCCAAGCAGTTTTATCAGTGATGTATTCACCCAATGAATAATATGCTCGGCTGCATAGTGTGCGTTTTATATAAAACTTAAATTTTGTCTCATTTAGTTGAACAATGTGGGGAGGTATTTTATTGTAACATTTTAATATAATAGTAAAGATAGTAATAATTACCTGTATGCACTACATTTGCATTAGATGATGAAGGCTGATCATTGTGATTGAGGCAATTAAGTAATGCTGAAATAAATATATTTAGAATGATTATAATTTTTTTATATATAAAGCTTTATAAGATCACATTGTTGTCATCACTATCTATACTATAATTATATATTTAGGTAGGGTAGGCTGGACCTAGACTTTGTATGAATTATTGAAATGCGAACAGGCCAACAATGTCTGTCAGGTTAGCTAGTAATATATTAAAACAAGACTTTCAAGAAAGGAGTACTATTCCCATTTCTCTTTATACTTTGGGACTTATTGAGCAATGTAGTGCACAATTATTGAATTCTAATGTTAACAGATAAGGCACTGACTGAGACATCAAGCCCCAAGGTGCTGCCACTGCCTATGTGTAATGGTGGTCCCTTACCATCAGGTAATGTCTGTTTACCCCTAGTTAAAAATTAAAAAAATATTGTAATATAAGAAAGGAAAATAATACCTTCATCTGTTCTATTTTCTGAAAGATTAACTGGGTTTAAAGAGTCAACTCCCGATGCAGGTAAATTCATTTGTTGGTGGCTAACCAGTGTGCCAGCTGGGATGGTACCGGTTAAACTGCTATCACCCTCATATGCTCTTGGGAAACAATAATTGTGTTCAAGTTGCACCAACATGCCAATACTTGAAAACACCCCTGCAAAATTTAATAGCAAATAAGAATAAAATAATTTATTTGTCATATCACATTAGTTACTATCTTGAAGATGTAATAAAAAAATTAAAAAAATCTATATTTAACTAATTAACCATGTGTGTGATTATAAAGATGAGAAGTTAGGGAGCTCGAATTAAACAAAAGTAACTAAGAGAAATGAGGATCGGGCGCCAGAGCTCACTAGGTAATTAAAAACAAAGGAATCCTGGATAGCGGAAAGGAAAGGTTAGGACTTCTAATCTAAGGTCGGAGATCTTGAAATTAAGCTGCAAATTCTTTAACAATAGCTCATTTATTTCTAACATCGCAGGCATGGTGAGCACAACACAAGAAAGCCCCTTTCTTTAGAAGGGAAAGTTGATTTATAACTATTAAAATTTTAAATCTAAAATTTATGCTACAGGTGTCAGTATTGCACGATTTTAAGTTGAAACTACGGAAAAGAAAACTGAAGTGACATACCACAGGCTTGGGGAAAACAATTTAGAATAAACCTGAGATGTGGACTGGAGACTCCGAGGCGAAACGCATCAGCTCATCCCCATGATGAATTTAAATTTTATGGATGAAAATCCAAAGTTTAAATAAGAACGCCTTTGGGGCTGAAAACAAATCGATTTCTTTTGTTAGTCAAGCCCACACGTCGAGCAAAATGGCGACGAGGTGGTAAATCGGAAATTTTAAGTACTTACCGCTCTTATCGAAAATAATGCATGCCAATCACTCGTGCTATGAGCACAACCAAAACGCGATGGCGATATAGGTGCTGAAACAATGGAAAATCGACGAGGGTTAGGACACACGACCTCAAGTTTATTGTTAGCATGGCTATGAAGATTCAACCAACAAAATACTCACGGTTTCCAAAATATTACCGTTGCACTGCTGCTAACATCACAACAAAGTGGTTCCAACCAGAGGTGGACCCTTAAATCATTTCAATCTCGTGATTGAAATGGAAGAAATTAATTTAGCTTGCTCTTAGCGAAGTCGGATCAGAAAGTGAGTCCTAATTATACCAAAAACGCAAACGTCAAAATCATATCGAATGACAGCAGAAAAAAAACAATACATCTGTCAAACTAATGGTCTATGGTTTTATCGATTACTCTACTAAATCCTAGCCAATCTATAAAATATCTAAAGTGGGTCACGGCATTACCGAAAACTTCGAAAAAGTGATGAGAGAGGTCGACACTACGTAGCGAGTAAAAATTACTCGTTACAAGGATAAATTAATAACGAATATGAATCTAAGATATGCTGCTTGCAATTAATTAGATTTATTAGTTAGATATTTAGTAATTAGTTAATTAGTTATATCTGCTACTATCTCTTAGGATGCTCGCAAGGGATCATAATATTTCAGTATAATAATAATAATAATATGTGGGGACATTTTTTTTTGTAAATACATACATATATATAGATAAACAACACCCAGACACAAGGCAAACACAAGCGCTCATCACACAAATATTTACCCTGGGCGGGAATCGAACCCGCAACACGCTGCGCAGCAGTTGATCGCTCAGCCACTATGCTAACCGTGTCGTCAAGTATGTAACTCACCATTTAAATTAACAGATGGCACAGCGTTAACTATCAACCGATGACATGCCACTTTTTGGTCTAATGTGAAGTGATGGTCACATACTTTTTTATTTTTATAAATCCTCCAAGGATCATTCTCTTTCAGTTTGTCTCCAACAATAAAATTGACACCCATGTTTGAAACAGATCCGACCGTCTTTGAGGATGTGGAAAACTGTGCATGTATGCACCTGTAATAAACAAGCCAAAATTAGTAAAATATAGTAATCGGTGAGCTATGGAATTTTTATTTGACTGGTTTGGTTATATCGGTGTTTCTTCTAAGGCCTTGTTTTCTCGAATTATCTATGTGTGACGACCCACTGACTATGTAAGTTTTAAGAAATAGAAAGACACTCACCCAAGTGTGTACATCCAAAAACACAATACCGTTTTCTGCCTGGTAAAAACATTTTCGCAATTAAGACGAAAAATAACAATAATACGAAAACACAAAAACTTAACAAAACAACAAAAACTTTAACAATAAAGGTAACGAGAGCAAGAAACAAAAATATTAGAACAAAACATTAACAATACAGCGAAAACAGTGGAAAACAGCAAGTCTTGTAGGTTTGTTGAATCAAAGAATAAAGCACAGAGTACTTTGTAATATACTGGAATAAAGTAATTATAGAGGGGAATTTGAATCGACGTCATTAACACAGAATTAACGCGACAATAATACGACATGGATAACGTTCCTTTACACGATAACCAATATAACCATTGCCCGCATGAAATTAATAGTATATTCATTTATGCATGAAACGGACCTTCAATTCGAACTGCTTCAGGACGATAACAAAACCAGGACCGATAACTCGGAGCAAAAAAACGAGCCGAGCGAGATAGGTAGTATGGAGGCTGGCTGTCCCTTTTTAATAGGGTGACAATAATGTTTGGCTATGTGAGATAAATTGGAATTTGCAATCACTGCAGGGCAAAGGCCTCTCTACTCTCTTTCAACTTCTATCTGGATATGGCTGTTTGAGACCAATCTTTATCAAACGAGTCTAGTTCATCCCGCCATCTCCGCCTGAGCCTGCTGCTTCGTCGCCTGCTATTTTTATGATCTTACACATATTAAACAACTCTAGGCGGTATCCCCACTTGGATGGATGTCCCAAGACCCAAGTGGCAAAAGAATTCTCTAGTTTCTCCGTGCTTCGGAAGGCACGTTAAGACCGTTACTGGTACCGAAGAAATTAGATAAGATATTCTAAAGGGATGGAATGGATGGGATGGGGGATAAAGGATGGTTACGAAATAAATAATACAAATGTAGTACAAGGTATTTTTTTATTTATTGACTTTAATGCTAAATTTGTTATAGTCGAACAATTGACAAGTAAATACTGTTCTATAATGCCAATATAATGAGGAATAATATAATATAAGCAGGAAGGTTCGAAGTGACGACTGCATACGACTGAATTTTTCGTAATATTTTGCTTCACATGTATACTGCTGAGCCTTTTTTGTCGCATTTCATCGTTTTTAGGGAAACTGTAATAATAATACAACATTAGGACCGTAATCCACCACACAATGGACAGATTATAAGAACTCATGGTCACCATAGTTGTTCGATTTACAGTAATGTTATTTTTGGCTTACCTGTGGAACGATATTCTGCAACCACTGTATGATTCACTTTTACAAGTATAAACGCAACACTTTTTCACCATTTTACGCCTTAGAATGGTTTTATAACAAACAAACTTAACGAAACATAAAATGCGCAAACCATGTAAACACTATGGACTTAATAACAATTAAGTCCATGGTAAACACACCGACGCCATTACCTATATGATGCTTTACAGAGTTACCATAACAAAATAAAAATAGGCAAAATAATAATTTTTGTTTAGTTTTTTAATTAAGAATTTAAACAAAGATAAAAATGCAATTATTATTTGTTGATTTACAATTGTTAAAATAAGTTTAAAATACAAGTGTTTCAATAGCGTTTTTAACCAGCCAAAAATTTTACTTATAAACATTTTTTATGCTAGCAAGATGTAAGAACGAGACAAACGGCCTCAGTTATTACTATCCCTCTCGGCCCGGATTGCCTCTGTGTAAGGTGTAAAAGAACTAAAAACTTTAATCGGTTGGGATAGTGTTCATTTTCCTAACTATTATTTTTTAGAGTTATCGGTCCTGTTTTGTTATTAAGTCCATGTAACCTACAAAGTAAGTAGTGACATTTTCACATTTTGGAATCATTATTATATATATTGGTATTTTTAAGCACTACTAGGTGGCAGTAGGATCGTCCTGAAGCAGTTCGAATTGAAGCTCCGTTTCATGCATAAATGAATATACTATTAATTTCATGCGGGCAATGGTTTTATTGGTTATCGTGTAAAGGAACGTTATCCATGTCGTATTGTCAGGGTGGCCAACTTAGGGGTTTTGCCCCAAGAAGCTTATAGATAAAAGTGGAGGCAACACTCTAAATACCTAAGTGAAGCCAACTGTGGGCAGACGCTCTCTTTCTGAATGCGTATATAAGATAAAGAAAACACATATCACTGTCTTGTTCTTATGTATGCATTCAGAAAGAGAGCATCAGCCCACAGTTGGTTTCAAGTTTTTGTTCTAAGTGTTGGTTCCATTTGTCCTAAAACTTCATGTTTTGCCCCCAAATTTATGGTATTTTACGATTCCTTTAGCTTTCCCACCCCTGGGTTTCAGAAGCCATCCGCTATTTTTCTAGCAGCATATCATAGAGTTAAACTAACCACAGACAAAAATAGTGATGCTACATTGTTTCTCTAACAAGTACAGAACATATTTTTACTATTATGTTTGCCATTTTGATAATTTTCCTTAATTAATGGACGATGTTAATATTTGGTATGCACAAAATGAGAAATACCAAATTATCGACATACATGTCAATAATTAGCATTTTTATGGTTTTTGTTTATGATGATTTTGTACTTAAGGGGCCGTGCACAAAATCGGTTGATTTTGAGCAATTTTGTTCATCATTTGTGAGAAATAGAAAAAGAATTTAAACTAAATTATTTATGATTTGGAAAGTCGAGTTCCTTGTTTTGCATGTGGCTAGAAGGATATTTTCAATTAAATTAAGGATTCATGGAAAATCACTAATATTCGCGACAAGTTTTAAAAAATATGACGTGAGACCGACGTTTGATCATTTTGTTACCAGAAACTACTTATGATTGTAAACTCAAAAAAATATAAACAACACCATTGAATGGTCTACTTGCAGATAGCTGCACCACTTTTTTAATTTCTGCACAAAATATAGTAGAAAAAGAATGTTGAAGTAACGTAATTTTTTGGAAAGTTCTAGACAAATACGTATTTTTTTCTAATACTTAGAAACACTTTTAAGAAATTTTAAAAAATTACATATTAAACTTAAGTGAACCATTTAATAGAATCTGAATTTTATTTAATTAATAAACAATAACTTCATTTCGTAAATAAACCTCAAACTGAGCTATATTATCGACTGCGCAAAACCGATCCCGTCAGTCGCTACCAGTCGCTACCGGGCGGGTCTTCCCAGCGTGAGGACGTATCACTTTGCATCGCAGGCGAGCACGTTTTCTACGTAAACATATTCCAGAAATTGTACCCAGACTAACTACCACATTTTGATACAATACTTAAAAAAATATTTTCAAGTACTTTGCTTCTTTATGTATAACATTAAAATTTGGCATTTGGTCTATATTTGTTCGAAATTGGTCATAATGAGAATCCAAGATGGTGGATGCGAAAGTTTTAAAATTTTTCGCCATGGGCACATTATAAAGATATGAACAGTATGGAAACTAGGCCTATTTGTTGAAATAATTACCTACGCTCCATTGGAGCGTTAGGGTTGTTACAAGTACAATGATTGTTGTAAACTGCTACGTTAGCAGGTGTTCGGTTGCTTAGACCGAACAACTCTTAATGTCTGTAAAATTGATGTGTTTTATTGTAACGAACTTTTTTGACGCGTTTAGCGGTTAAGATTTGGCTGGTTATCTTTCCCTCCTTCCGGTCAAAATGTAAATCCAAGATGGCGGCTGTCATTTTATTTTTTATTTATTTATCATGGGTGTCATTTTCGTAGTTTTCGAGGGTGCTAAAGCCAATAGTGAGGTCAGAATGTAAATCCAAGATGGCGTCTTCAAAAATGTTCTAATTTTTAGTCATGGGTATCGTTTTCATAGTTTTTGTGGGTGCCAAAACAGATAGTGAGGACAAAATCTGAATCCAAGATGGCAGCTGTAATTTTTTTTAAATTTATCTGTCATGGGTGTCATTTTCGTAGTTTTCTAGGGTGCTAAAGCCATTAGTGAGGTCAAAATGTAAACGACACCTATGACGAAAATTTTAAAAAAATTCGCAGCCTCCATTTTGGATTTACATTTTAGCCTCGCTTTAGGCTTTAGCACCCTCGAAAACTATGAAAACGACACTAGTGACAAAAAAAAATGAAAATTTTCACAGCCGGCCATCTTGGATTCAGATTTTAACCTCACTATCGGTTCTGGCACCCACGAAAACTATGAAAACGATACCCATGACTAAAAATTTGAATTTTTTTGTAGCCGCCATCTTGGATTCAAGCTTGGAGTCAATTTTGTCCGAATTTACTGGACCGTATCAGGTGAAATTTGGTAGGATGGTGTAATCTTATGATCCAAACACAGATATGCAAAGTAAATATTTGTTTTTTTTAATAATTATTATTTTCGGGCGACCAATTAGGAAATTTTTAAAAAGTTTTGCAAACCTTCCTGTGTCATATTATGTGTTTGAAAATTCTTTTTTGATGGATAGGATATGCCTCAGGGGTGATCCCAGATACATTTTATCGAAATTGATTCAGCACTTTTTGAAGAAATCGACAGCAAGCAAAAAAATATACATGGATGACGTTTTATTTTTCTCCAACCTTGTACTTTCAATCTTAGTTTTGACTGTGTTGCCGTTTTTTAATGGATTTGGATGATAAGGAGGTACTAAAAAGCGAAAAATAAAAAGCTTTTTTACAAAAAAGACTTTAGTTTCGGAAGCGGGTGGCTTTGTTCTGTTCTTTTTTGTTTTGTATTGCCACCGACTTCCGAAACTAAAGTCATGTGTTCTGTGCTAAACTTATTTATCACTTTTTAGATTTTGAAGACGATTGTCTTTTTTGCAAAAAAGCTTTTTATACCAAATTTCATCAAAATCGGTTTAACCGTTTTATCGTGAAAGCGTAACAGACAGAGTTATTTTCACATTTTTAATACTTATTAAAGTATGGATAGTAGGTATGGATTAGTATGGAAGTATGGATACCTATGTACAGTACGCAAAAGAGATAAGTATCCATGTCGTCGGGAATAGTTGAAGATTTCTTAGAAACCAATGGGGGCTTTCAAATGAAATTTTATGAAATCATTGAACTGTTTAGATTATTTTAGATTCCTCGCCGTCACTTGCTTTTATTTTATTAAGTTCGAATGTTCCAGCCTGCCCCACGGAATTTAAATTTAAACATATAAACCCTGCAATCGTTATAAAGACTTTTAAACAACTCAAGATCAAGGCTACTGAAGATTTATGGGGGATGTCTACTAATGTTTGTAAATCGGTTATTGAGACAGTGGCACCCTATTTAGCTTTCATTTTTAATTTGTGTGTAGACCAAGGGGTTTTCCCGGATCTAATGAAGTACAGCAAGATTATACCACTTTTTAAATCCGGCGATTGCAAGGACACGAATAATTATAGACCCGTTTCAGTTTTGCCGGTTTTCAGCAAAGTGTTTGAAAAAGTAATGCTTAACCAAATGCTCAGTCACTTTAATTGTAACAACATCTTATATGACCAACAGTATGGTTTCACCAGAGGGCGTTGTACTACTGACGCTGGTGTCACCTTAATTAAGCATATCTTTAAGGCATGGGAGGATTCGCAAGATGCTATTGGCATTTTTTGCGACCTCTCCAAAGCATTTAATTGTGTAAATCACGAAACACTGCTCTTAAAGCTTGAGCATTACGGACTGGGTCAACAAGCGCTTAGCAAGTAAAAATGGGGGTACCGCAGGGCTCCATATTGGGTCCGTTCCTCTTTTTAGTTTATATAAACGATTTACCTCATTTACTGAAAAATCAACCACAAATGGTGTTATTTGCTGATGATACTTCATTGATTTTTAGAGTAAATAGACGGGCACAGCACCTTGACGACGTAAATGACGCCATGCTTAAAATTCATAATTGGTTTACTGTAAATAATTTAGTAATAAATGAGAAGAAAACTAAATGCATAAGATTCGCTTTGCCGAATGTTAAGAGTAATGAATGTAACGTTGTATTGAATAAGGACATACTTGAATTCGTCGAAAGGACTGTTTTCCTAGGGATTACGCTTGATTCCAAGCTACAGTGGGGTCCTCACTTAACATCTCTTGCAGGGCGGTTAAGTTCAGCCGCTTACGCTGTCAGAAAGATCCGGCATTTGACAGACGTGGATACCGCTAGGCTAGTAGTATATTTTAGCTATTTTCATAGTATCATGTCTTACGGTATTTTGCTATGGGGACGGGCTGCAGATATGGATTCTATTTTTATTTTGCAAAAGCGGGCTGTCAGGGCAATCTATAATCTCCGCAAACGCGAATCTCTAAGAGAATTGTTTAAACAGATTAACATCATGACGGTACCTTATGCATGTTCGAAAATATTATACATTATGCATGTTCGAAAAAATCTTCATCTTTTTAATAAAATAGGTGACAGACATAATGTTTTACTAGAAATAGGAACAAATTAGATCAGCCAAGCTTCAGATTGTCAAAAGTACATACTTCTTTTATGGGGTACTGTGTAAAATGCTATAATAAAATACCACTTGATATTCTACAATTGAATGAAAAACAATTTAAAACATGTATTAAACGCACACTATGTAGACAAGCATATTATAAGTTAGAAGATTACATCAATGATAAAAATGCTTGGCTGAATGCTGGTCCTGCTCCACAGCCAGTTTAGGGAATTTCCAAATTGGAAGAAAAGGATGTTTCCTACCCTTTTTTCTATTGACATGAGTAACGAGTATCTTTATTTCTTATATATAGATATTTTTAAATTATTAACTTATCACAGTTATCACACTTCATATGATAAAATAATATACATTGGAAACCTTAGTTTTGTATAAGTTAGCAGCATTATTTCAATTTTGTAAATGTGAATACCATGGAGCCATTTACTAAGTATATTAGTACCTTTATGTTTGACAAAAATTAACATGGCGGTTGGGAGTATTGTCATGGTCGCTCAATGTCTCGCTGATGGTGGCGCGTGTGTTGGATCATTCGGCTCCCTTCAAAATGGTTGAGCTGAATGGTGCTGATTCACGCGTCATGTTCGTGAACGGGCGCTGTCAGTAGAGATTGGTCAGCTCTTATCTGCCATGGATTAGATGCCACTTTATATTGCTTCTTTTTTGTGTTTTGTATTGTTAGATTACCTTCATAGTTTTCACATATAGAAGCAACAAGAATCATGTAACCAGACTTTGTAAAAACTTGATTTAAAAGAGTGTCCGTGGAGTTTCTTGCTCGTTCTTCTCCATAGAGACCTACCTACGTTTTGGAACGAGCAACTAGCTTCAACTCTCTGACTAACTGACCGACTCCTTGACAATTCAAAAGTGCCTGTAAATGGTTTAATTGAAATAAATGCTTTGACTTTGACTTTGACTTTGTTTATTCTCTATAAATTGTATTTTATTTTATTCATAAAAACCTATCGGTTTTTAAGTAAACTTCAACTGTTTCCGGCGACATGGATACTTATCTCCTTTGGTGACCGTACCTACCTACAAGTTTATACGGAACCCTCGGTGAGCGAGTCCGACTCGCACTTGGCCGATTTTTTTATACAATACTGGTCCAGTTCCAATAAAAAAAAATCAATTTATTTAGACTTTTAAGTATGTCTTAGCCATCATTGACATCGGTGAAGAAAAACCATTTAATTACCTACCTAAATATGCATACTACTCGTATTTATGTAAAACGCGTAAGTAAGTTATTGAAATTCTTAATGTACCTAAATGGATCTAACACATAATTTTACCATTTTTATATTGATTGTGATAGTATACTAAACGAATATACACAAACATTCGAGACATTTGTTTTTTAGCCGTACTTACATAAAAAAGTATCATCATCTACCTACAGGATCAAAACTGTTTATAGTGTCACGTAGTACTATTAAGTATTCTGTGGTGTCACTACGCTCGATGTTTACGCGTGTGTGCGCGAAGGGTGCACACAAACATAGCATAGCAATAAATGTGCCTACGCTCGAGCGAGTGAATTTTGTGCACAGCCCCTGAATTATCGCTACAGATAAGATTTAATATGTAAATAAATAATAAACAAAGCTTCTATACGTTGCGCTTCCAAATGTTGACACGGTGTCAATATATGGTATAAAGTTGTGTTAATAAACGGTAAAATACGAAAATGTGTTTTAGGTACAAAAACAAACAAAAAACAACAAAATTTTTCCAGAATTAAACTAAAGTGCAATAGACCAAAAAGGCAGGAAAACACTAAAGAAAAGATAAAGAGAAAGAAATATAATAGCGAATCTCTAGTAAAAGCATATAATACGTTACACTAGTTATTTCTCTGGTACAGTCAACAGCAAAAGTAGATGATCAAAATCAGAAATTCAATTCTAATTTACTAACACTAATTTATATAATTTATTACTAGTTTGTGTATTAAAAGTGTGCGATTGTCACACACATACTTTTGAATCACTTCGACGCCATACAGTTCTGACGCGAACTCCGTTCATTAGTATTGAATTTCTGATTTTGATTATCTACTTTTGCTGTTGACTGTACCTATCGTGTGTTTGCACCCAGCAAACATATAAACTCACATACACAAACAGCCAGACCGCTGCATAAATATCTGTAGGTTATACAAATATTTGTTCCGTGCGGGCATCGAACCCGTGTCACGACTCACAATAAAAACCTTACCGTGCCACGTTTAGAATTAAATGCTGCACTGCTTTTGTCTATTTTGATTGCAAAAGTCTCAAACACACTTAAATTAAAATTAAGAATAAATCAAGTTTACTTGTTCACTGATTCCCAAATAGTGCTGGCTTGGCTACGGTCGGAAGCGATGAAGTTGACGGCTTATGTAGCGTACAGAGTGAAAGCTATAACCAGTAATACTGCTGACTGTCAATGGCTATATGTAAACACCAAAGACAACTCTGCCGACTACATAAGCAGGGGTGTCAGTCCGCACGAGCTTAGTGCCTGCGATATGTGGTGGCATGGGCCTCGATTTTTGTATGACGGTAAGTATATGTTTAATCAATCTATAGAGTTACCATCAGACTTACCTGAGAGCCGGTCCAGCGCAGCAATCTCCTCCAATGTAGGATCTGCAGCTGGTCCAGTAAACGACGTTGCGACGTTTTGCAAGGTATGCACAATTATTCTAGCATCCATACAATGATACGTATTTTAGCATATATGTTAAGATAATAATAATAAATTAAAAGGCAGTATGTAAGGTCTCGCATAATTTCTTGTCGAGTACAGAACTAAATTCTGCTCTAATGTTACTCATTAAGTTTGAACAAGAATTGCACTTCCATGAGAAAATTGAATATTTAAACAAAAATCAAAGTGTGAAGGGTTATTTACAAAGTTTACATCCGTTTCTAGACAACCTGGGTATTCTGCGTGTAGGCGGCAGGTTACACCACGCAAATATTCCGTACACTCAAAAACATCAGGTGATTTTACCTAAACAATCATATGTCACTGAATGTATTGTTAGATCTGAACACGAGCGTCTCCTGCATGCAGGACCTAGGTTATTATTGACCAATTTAAATCAGAAATACTGGATCACTAATGGTTTATGTAAAGAAAATAACAAATAAATGTGTAAAATGTTTCAGACAAAAGGCCACTGCTTCTAAACAGCTGATGGGTTCCTTGCCGGCCGGGAGGGTGACTGCGTTAAGCCGTCCCTTTGAGAAAGTTGGAGTAGATTTTGCAGGACCTGTAAATGTAAAACTTTCGCGCGCAAAACGATCCGTTATAGGCAAAGGGTACATTTGCGTATTCGTATGTTTCGCCACTAAGGCAATACATCTAGAGCTAGCCTCTGATCTCACATCCGATACCTATCTCGCGTGCCTACGTAGACTTATATCGCGAAGAGGCCTGCCGAAAGAGATCTACTCCGACAATGCCAGCACCTTCAAGGGGGCAAGGAATCAGTTGGTGGAACTGTGTAATTTGTTTTCTTCCAGAGACCACCAAGTTAAAGTTTTTCAATTTACAGCTCAGAAAGGAATTGTTTCACTTCATTCCAAGTTATTCCCCTACCTTCGGTGGCCTCTGGGAGGCGGCAGTTAAAAGTACTAAGTACCATTTAATGCAGAGTAGTACAGGGTCACCTGCTAACCTATGAACAGTTAAATACTGTTTTAGTAGAAATAGAATGCGTACTTAATTCTAATGCGTACTTAATTCTAGACCGATATCTTCAAGTGACGTAAATGACTATAGCTACCTGACTCCAGGTCACTTTTTGACAGGAAATGCTTTAACCATGTATCCAGAAAATGATGTCTCAAATGTTCCACAAAATAGGTTGAAGCTATGGCAGGTATGCACGCAAATAAAACAATCATTTTGGAAGATGTGGCACAAACAGTATCTCAATGTATTGCAAAACAGACCTAAGTGGTTAAATATCTCACCCAATATTAAGATAGGCAGACTCTAGTTATACTAAGAGAGGACAATGTTCCGGCAATGTTCTGGCCAATGGCTAGAGTGGTAAATACATACCCTGGTCATGATGGCCACGTTAGGGCCGTCGAGGTAAAAACTTCAAATGGTAAAAGCCATACTCGTTCAATTTTAAAAATATGTGTTTTGCCGCTAGATACATAAGTAGTAATTTGTTAGGTGCTAAACATGCGTTCTTTTATGCATAGGCACGTAGGATATATTTTTATTTACGGTTGTCATTATGTAAGCATGTTGCCTCTGATTGGTATTATATGTACCGATCTGTTAATTTCTTTTATTGCAGAATATGTATCATAATGGCATAACATAGCGTCACAAATAATGTATTATATAATTGTATGTATCATTTCAAGTCGTAGCTCGTTAGAGAGTGTACGCTCTAGTCTAAGTTATAGGTGTTTGTTGTGTAAATGTGTTTGTTATTATAAAAATATAAAGTTAGTAAGGTTTGGTACTTAATATTAGTTCTGAAAAATATTTGGCTTTAAGTCTTACGTCAATTTTGGTCTACATAGTAAAAATTCATTGTGTTGTATTACAAATGTAAAGACAGGTTTCGTTGTTAATATATTTTATTAATTGTAAACAATGATATTCTAATAAATTGTAAACTTGTGTCTTGTGTGGCCGCAGCATGTTGCGTATAATGTAGCAACATTAAGATTTTTTATGTAAAATATATGCCGTGTGGCAACACTTGGTTCCTAACTCTTGTAGTGTACGTGTCTCGAGAACATTAAAAATCCGTCTCAAGTTTATTCAGTATTTTATTTACGTAAAACTATCGTTTAACAAGCTAAGCAACAACCAGCGCGACACCATATCATTTTTATCTCAGGTTTAACCAATTTTTAACTTCACCATAATGTTTTAACTATTTTTAACTAAACCTTCCTCGATTTTTGTTAAGTTTGAAGAGAGGATCACTCAATCCACCTGCACATCTCTTTTTGTTAATTTTTTTTTGAAAACGTCTTGCTATTGTTCTTTCTTTCGAGGTATCAACTACGCGGATAGCTCACCAATTACTGAAATTAGGACCTACAAACCAAATAGAGGGAGAAAATTAAATTTTTAGGCGAATTATTTAATAGATTTTTTTTTCCTAATTTTAATTATTCGTGTTCAAAATGTTCGCCGCGGACTCTAACACCAACACGGGCCCGTCTTCACACTTCTGTTGTTGTTATTTTTAACTTCATCTCCAGTTTCATCGTTTCAAATGCTGAATTAATTCTCTCAATCAATTCTTCTTTCCTGTTTATTTCCACATTCGTATAAACTAGTTCCTTGGCCCGAACCGAACGTCAAGCGAAGTCAGGTCGGGTGACCGAGCGAGCCAAGGGATCGGCCCGTCTCTGTCGATCCAGCTGTTAAGACTGTGTCGAGCATAAGCGGCAAGCGCAAATTAGGTATTTATTTTATTTTATTATTTTTATTTTATTTTATTAATTTTAAGAAAACTTACAGCCAGTATATTCTATTAGTAAGAGTAATACATAGAAGAAAGCCAATTACAAGTTTCCACTTATACAAACTTATGTATAACATTGTCAAGACGGTACACACAGCGTGAGAGATTAAACAAACACAGAAACAACTGAAGAGAATAAACAAAATACATAAAACAATAAAGTTACACGGTTACAGTTCAAAGAAAAAGTTACTTAACATTTTTTTTAATTTCTGGACACTATTTGGGAATAAATCAACCTCAACATCTCGGCACACACTGTTGAACATTCGACATGCTCTTAAAATATATGCATTTTGCCTATAGTTCGTTTTCACAATAGGTACATGAAGGAGATGAGGTCTCCGAAGAAACAAAGACGGTACACATAGTCCAATCTTGGTCACCAGCTCAGGGACGTCAGAAGACCCGTTCATTATATTAAATAAGAAAGCAAGATCTGCAATTTTCCTTCGCTCGTGGAAGAATATGAAATTTCTTACACCGACTAGTATAGTTAGGAAGATACGTATTTGAACGATATTGAGTGTACCTTAAAAATCGCCTTTGTATATTTTCAAGACGATTAATATAAATATTGTAATTTGGATTCCAAATTTGGGAAGCATATTCGAGATGGCTGCGTACAAAAGCACAGTACAGAATTTTCATTGTTTTGACATTCTTAAACTCAGAGGAGACCCTAAAAATGAAACCCAATGCTTTAGAAGCCTTTTTAACAATGTTTTCAATATGTGCATCAAACAAGAGCTTAGAGTCAAAAATTACCCCAAGATCCTTAATGACATTGACTCTGGCAATTGAGGTATTCGATAATTTGTAATCGTACCCTATAGTATAGGGTTTGGTTTACGAGTAAATGTACACACATAACATTTTAAAATATTTAAATCTAACCTATTTCGATCGCAGTAATCATGGAACCGGTCCAGATCCTCCTGTAATAGATGTGCATCCTCAACGGTTGACACTTGACTCAAAATTTTCATATCATCCGCGTATAATAAAATTTTAGAATTAAGGAAACAAGAGGCAATGTCATTGACAAAAATGTTAAACAACAGAGGTCCTAATATCCTTATTAGGACCTCTGTTGTTTAACATTTTTTTTGAAGGATCCTTCCTTTGGGAACTCCCGACGGAATGTACATCGCTCTCGAGGTATAACCATTGAGGACTACAGTCTGGCATCTATTTTCAACATAAGAAACAAACCATCTGTACAAATTACCTCTCACACCAATCGCTAGCAGTTTGCGCATGAGGAGCGCATGATCTATTCGATCAAAACATTTGCTGTAGTCAGTGTATATAACGTCGACCTAAGACCTTCTGGACATATGCTCTGAAAGATAGTCGCTACAGACCACGAGATTGGATGTGGTGGAGCGACCTTTTAAAAATCCATGTTGGTGTTCGGAGAAACTGAATTTAAGTGAAGAATAAAGTTGAACGTGTACGATTTTCTCCATAATTTTAGCGAACACGCAGAGTTTGGAGATCGGTCTATAATTTTCAACACTGTCCTTAGGTCCTTTTTTATGAATCGGCGTTATATACGCTGACTTCCAGATTGTAGGCACTACTCCCAAGTCGAATGACCGTTTGAACAATAATGTCAATGGAATGGATAGACATCTAGCACATTTGGTAATGAAAATTGGAGAGATATTATCCGGACCCGCCGATTTGTTAATATCCACTTGCTTTAGCAAGCGAAACACCTCCTCCTCCCGAACATCAATAGAGCAGATATCTGAGACTAGACCAGTAGACTCATCAATTCTCGAAGAAGCTAAACATTCATTTACGTCGCGACGCTCTTGGAAGTTCGAAAAGAAATAGTCACCAAACATATTGCAGATTACCTCCCCGTGACCAGACGACACTTCACCAAATTTTAATACAGATGGGTAACAGTTGGTTTGTTGTTTAGATTTAACATATTGCCAAAAAGCCCTAGGATTTTTAGAGATGGCTAATTCGATGTTTGCTATATAGTCGTCAAACATTTCCTTCTCCAGATCTTTAGCTCGTTGACGTAAGGTAGCAAAAGATTGATAGTCCGAGAGATTTCCATAACTTTGAGTGAAAATTAGACTTTTCTTTAATTATTTTAATAATAGGGGTTTTGTACCAAGGAGAATATTTACCCTTTGGAACGATAGTTTTAGATGGAATATGTGTATTATGAAGCAAGTTGATAGTGTCGTAAAAGAATTTAACAGCTTCCTCGAGAGATCTACAATTTAGCTCTGATGGCCAATCAATTGCCATAATTTCTTCAATTATGGCGTCATAATTCGCCTGAGCATACAAGAACTTAATACGAGGCCGAGAGTGCAGCTGATGAAGTTGAACAAATTCGGGAGAGACGCAGAGTGCCTTATGATGTGAGTCCTCGTGCACTAGGGGATCCAGGCTGCAAGTGACAGCTACTTCACTGTTGGATAAGACGAGGTCAAGAATCCTGTTGTTCACATTACGATGTGAGTTGTACTGTAGCAAACTGCAGGCGGTGAGAGTATCGCAAAAGCTGGTTTGAATGGGACCATGCAAGTTAGCAGGACACAGGTGATCTCCGTCCGCCGCAGCGAGCCAGTCAATATTCGGTTGGTTAAAGTCACCGAGCACTAAAAACTTATCTGCGGGATGTTTAAGAACAATATCAGCTAAATAACTAGAAAAATTATTGAGTTGTATCATTAACGAGTTGCCAGATTGCTGGCTACATACACAACACATAAATATATTTTATAAGTTACTTTAGGTTTCTTTTGGTGTAAAGTTAAGGTAACCCATAGATCCTCGGCAGACGAGCACCATTCACTGCGGACATCGGCAACTAGTTCTCGACGTATGGCTATTAAAACCCCACCACCCATCGTTTGATTAGTTTGCGAGTAACTTCGATCACGCCTCCATACAAAATATCTATCATCAAACAGTTCGCTATCGGATATACCATCAATAAGCCATGTTTCCGTCAGACAGATGACATCAAAAGAATTAATGCAAACATTTCTGTAGAAAACAGAGGTTTTCTTCCGCAGTCCTCGAACATTTTGGTAAAAAATATTAATAGGTGCCATAATAATTAAAGAGTAACATCAGAAAAATGATTGAAAGGATATAAGGTACACTCGAACTTAGTGCCAAGTAAAAGATATAGGTACTAAAAATCGGCTGAAATAGCAAGTGGTAGCAAAAAAAAGTCAAAACTATATTAAAAGTCGGGTTAAATAGCACATGGTAGCAAAATAAAGCAAAAACTGTATTAAATAAATCGAATTCGATAGAATATGCGCAAGAAATCGTATTCAAAGTGTACAAAAAACATTTAGTTTTAAAATTGTACAGGGTATGAGTAAGAAATTTCAAGTGTAAGCAGATCTCACCTCTAATTATACACAGATAAGGTATAAAATGGCAATAAACAAAGCCTAATGAGTTTAATGAATAGGTGACACCAAGCGATAAGGAAACAAAAGGCAGGCGAGAATGGAATACGTGCAAAAAATACTTACCTATGTTTCTCAAACTTAAGCTAAACGAGTTCACTATTAACAACAATGTGTCCACAATATTGGATAAACAAACTTTTTCAAAGAGAGCGCACAACTCGCAAGTAAACTGAGACGTTTTAATTAACAAACAAACTTTTTTAAATCTTGCTCTGTTTTGATGCAGTGTTTTGGAGACGTGCTGTTTTTTCTAACAAGAATTTTGCATCCCCTGACCCACACATGTTCAAAGCCACGCTCTTTGGCTTGAGCTTTGGTTTTATTAAGTAGAAGTTTATTTTCAAGTGTTAGGTGGTCGTTGATGTACACCCTGTTATTGCCCTGAAAGCCCAGATCTCCAGCATTGAGCTTTTTATATTTTCTCGACGCTGCTATAAAATTGTTCTTAAGGTAGCTGTTATGCACAGAGCAAATAATGTTTTTATTTAGCTTGTCATTACGTGTCGGCACCCTTGCTATGTAGTTAATCTGCTCCTTCTGTACATGGAAATCGATTGCTTTACCAATCTTGGCCATTATTGCGAACAGGTCTTCATCGTCGAATATTGGCACTCCTTTGATCTCAGTGTTGTTCAAGCGAGATCTCTGTTCGTTTTCAGACTGCCGATTCTCAAGCTGGGTGATTCGATCCTGCAAATTGACTACCACTTCCTTGGTTTTCTTCAAAGTCTCGATTTCATCTTCCAGAACTGATACTTTACTTGCCAAAGCTTTTATTTCCTGACCGTAGGCCTCTAAGGACGATTTCAATTCAGAGACTTCTTGCCGTATGGTTTTTAATTCCGCCAGTTCGCTCTGGATAGCCTTCACGCTCTCTATCAACGCCGGCAATGCTTCCATTTTGGCTGACAGACGTTGAAGCTCAATCATGATAGTCTCCGAGTTCGCTGATGATGCCTTCGAACAACCAGTTTGAGGACTGGCAACAGGGGTAGCCTTGCAGCTTTGACATTTCCAGGTCAATTTACGCTCGCCAAGTTTTCTCCAACCAGCCTCAGTTATGCCAGCACAGGAAAAGTCGAATTTCGCCTTACATGCAACACAGGTAGCACCATCCCTCGATTCAGTGTCACAACGTTTACAGGTGAACATTTCGACTGACTTTGATAGAAAGTTTGAGAAACACTGTTAGCGGCCGTTTAGAGAAATAATAATTATGTAGTTAGCAATGCCCGTGTACTCGTACGATCGGTACGCCGACTACTGCCGAACTAGATTTCACTCCATAGATGAATTCTAATATTTCACTCCCTGCGCCGGCGGCAACCATACGACATTTTTCAAATAACTTACATTTTTAAACTTGTGATATCTTTCGAATGGAATGTCCAAATTGAATAATTCAAAAGTATTGAAGCAGACTAAAGCAGATTAAATATGAAGTCATTTATTTTGATAAGGATTAATTCCAAAGCATAAATAAAAGAAAACACTTATTGTGACATAACTATAATAGTTAGACATAGCGGTGGCATTTATATATTTTTTCTAAAAGAAAAAACACATATTGTGATATAACTATAATAGTTAGACATATGCTGTCGCGATATTTTTTGTAGATGATTATATGTTCTGCAAAGACGTAGTACATTATTTTGTTCTATAATCAATAGTTTTCGCAGCGCACGCGATGTAAGAAAGTTATTTGGTATTTTTTTCATACCTTGGGTTACATTATTGGAGTTTTAGTATGGATCCCTAACTTTTTGAAAATTTAATATAGCCTATGTTCACCGGAGTTAGTGTAGCATTTCAACAGTGAAATAATTTTTCAAATCGGTCAAGTAGTTTCGGAGCCTATTCAATGCAAACAAACAAAAAAACAATCAAATCTTTCCTCTTTATAATATACTAGCGGGCGCCCGCGGCTCCGCCCGCGTGAATGTCGGTTACCGCTGCAAAAAGCCTACTCAGGAAAGACACGGTCAGCAACATGATTCCCAGGTCTATTCACAGACACCGACACTAACATCGACGACGCAGTCATCATCCGCAGGCTGCACAGATTGTCTTTCTGTGGATGTTAAAGTTGTTAATGATGAAAATATTTAAATGTAATTAATACTAAGTTTTCACTTCTGCCGGCAGTCCCGGAGTGCAACCCGTTGTTTTAGGATAGATAACTAAAGCGATTATTGTAGAGCTTCTCTATAAACAACATTTGACGTTAAATTATTTTCAGGTAACAAAATATACCTACTGATGGTCGGGAGCCCCGACCCGTGATAGGGCAACGTAAAGTTGCCCATGCGTAAAACATTCTTTTCGTAAATCAATTCCTACTAATTTGAATGTTTGACCCTGGGATTTGTTTATCGTTAGTGCGAAAGAAATTTTGTACAGGAAATTGAAGGCTTTTGAAGGGTATAGGCAAATCAGTAGGGATCCCGGGTATTCTTGGTATATGAGCTAATTCACCAGCTGCAGGGCCGGTGATAATCTTCGCTACTATTAAATTATCTTTTCATCCCACCATCTCGGAAAGAGTATTTTTAATCTTCAATATCTGAGTGGAAAAGCCGTTTTTATTCTCTAGAGGATAAAGTAAATTTTCATCCCACCATCTCGGAAAGAGTATTTTTAATCTTCAATATCTGAGTGGAAAAGCCGTTTTTATTCTGTAGAGGATAAAGTAAATTGAATTTAGAACATCGTGTGCACTAAGTTTGTGAATTAAAAAAAACATAAACCTATTTACTGCTACCTCTATGGTGCCGAATATATCATACAACTTTTTTTTAATTTGTTAAAAACTCAGACTTTGTAAACGTTTTTTTTTTGCATTTAGTCATTTCCTCGCTGAGGTGGAATAAAAAGTTACGTGTTGCACTCGAGTGCAAAGATTTTTCACCTCGTGCTCTTTTGATTCCCTCGCTAACGCTCAGGATTCTAATTTTGAATCACTCGTTGCGCTCGTGATTCAATTTTAGAATCGTTCGCTTGCTCGGTCATCAAAATTGAACACGCGGTTAAAAAGCAACTTTGCACTCTTGTATAACAAATAACTATTTAGCTCCTTTATAAGAAATCTCGTGCCATTACACATGTTGGGTGGACTTAAATTTCTGAGAAGCAATAGTGGCGTGCCATCTTTTAACGACAGTTCATGAGGTGGTAGCCCAGCGGGGTACCTACAGAGAATTTAAAAATTCCTGGGGGTAAGTGCACTGCGTCCTCGATGTTAGTGACGGTGTATATGGATTTATAGCACTTAACTTCACCCGGTACTTTCCGCATAATTAAATTGTTTATTTCATTGACTGTTTCATTCCTGGGAGAAACTATTGCTTTACAACACAGCCAACGAAAATCATTTTGATGTAAGTTTTCGATGTCAGGATATATAGCATCTATCAGACTATCTAAATTATGGACTATTTGGCCTAGAGACTCATCTAAAGTAACCGCATAATCGGTGCCCGAAGACGCAAAAATTCCTTCTCCAAGTTTCAGCAGCTGTTGTGGAAAATTGCTATGCGTATTTCCATGTCGATGAGCTCTCATATTGGTGCGCAAATTCAAATATTGAACAGATGTCCAAAGGTAAGACGATTTTAAACATGCCTTTATAATATCTGCTCGCATACCTTTGTTGACGACTGGAAGCGTTTGTCGGAAATCTCCAGCAAATACAAAAGTGATAGCGCCCATGACATTAGCAGAGCTTCGGAGGTCTTTTAAAGTACGGTCCACGGCCTCCACATGAGCTCTATGACTCATGGTGCACTCATCCCATATTATCAACGACGCGTCTTGCAGCAACTTACCAAGAAGCCCATTTTTCCGAATAGAGCACGCAGACCATTGATCTAAAGATACGGATAGCGGGAGTTTAAACGTAGAATGAGCAGATTTTCCTTCGTTCAAGAGAGTTGCAGCAATTCCTGACGAAGCAACTGCAATCGCTATCTTCCCTGATTGCCGTATCTTAGCAAGTACCTATAATATTTGCGTGAAAAGTCTTTCCGGTGCCTCCTGGTGCGTCCAAAAAAAATAATCTCCCCATGTTATTGTTCACGCTGTCCACAATAGTCTCGTAAGCATGTCTTTGATCTGGTACTAATTTTGGCACATTGTCATTAACAAACGCTGTTAGATCATTTCTGTTATAAGTACTGTTGTACCATTGTGTCAATAGTATTATTCTGCGTACGAACGGGAGAAGGTAATCCAAAATCACTTCAATTTTTGTCGTTTAATTCTAGAAGTTTGTTTTCTATTTTAATTAATCCTTCATTATAAATGACTTCAGTGAAGGGTAAAGTGTTATCCTGATTTTGTTGTCTGATACTATTGACACAATGGTACAACAATGAAAGTATGTATCCATATCATTTTTATCTCAGGTTTAACAAAATTTTAACTACGCCCTAATGTTTTAACTATTTTTAACTAAACCTTCCTCAAATGATGCACATCAAAAAAAGCACCATGCCTGATTTTTTTCATGTCATCTAAAAACAGATTTCTGAAATCTTTAAAAATGTCTTTTTACTTTAAATGTCTGTAAAAAAATTGTCTTTTCACACAGATCCCCTAATTATGTTTTATTAGATTGTTTACGCATTATGTTAACCAAATAAAAAGCTTTTTACAAAAAAGACAACCGCCTTCAAAAAGTCGGTGGCAATACAAAACAACAAACAGAACAAAGCCACTGAATTTCGAAACTAAAGTCAATGTGTGCTCTGTGCTAAAGTTATTTTTCACTTTTTGAAGGCGGTTGTCTTTTTTGTAAAAAGCTTTTTATTTTCCGCTTTTTAGTACCTCCTTCTCATTCAAATCTATTAAGAAGAGATTGAAAGTTAACTACTACAAAGATTGATGAAACTAAAACGGCGTCTGTGTAAAATTTTTGGGTATTTGTTGATTTTTCAAAAAGTGCTGAATCTATTTCGATAAAATTTATATGGGACCACCCCTGAAGCATACCCTATCTATAAAAAAAGAATTTTCAAAATCGGTTTACGTTTGCCTGAGAAATCGCGTAACAAATCGCGCACATACTTAATGCAAATTTAAGACTTATACGGTTTTCTCATGGATGCCACGGTCAGAACTGGACCAAATTAAAATGGGACCACACGGGAAGCACTAGCTTCTAAATGAAAAAGAATCATCAAAATCGGTTTACTCAGTCCCGAGAAATCTGGTAACAAACATTAAAAAAAAAAAAAAAAAAAAAAAAAATACAGACGAATTGATAACCTCCTCCTTTTTTGAAGTCGGTTGAAAATAAAAATAAATGACATATCTTTCAAATTGGCCATTATTTGCAACTAACTGCAATATTTTGGGTTTTGTCATCAAAAATCATTAAAATTTTGCTAAAAAAGAATTTGTCACACTTCGGCTAGGACAAGTTCGGTTCAAATGGTTGTAAATAGTCCGCTTTACGGGTTTGCATCGATCTACCAAACATCCTGTATATATTATTATATATATTATTAATGTGCGTGTGGTATGAGGGCCACTTTGTTAAAACTCTTTGAAAATGTGCTTAGGACAGTAGTAGTAGTAGTAGTTTAGTGGACATTCCCAAAGAATTGTGACAGTTAGAATCAGATTTTGTGAAAGTCAAATAAGCGAGTTATGAACCGTAAAGTTGGGCCCTCAGTTGAACTATGAATGAACAGTACGGAAAATGTCTGTATGCCAAAATCTAACAAGATATTATCGCAAAACACTGTCCTACTTTGTATATCTTCGGTCAAAATGGGCCCTCAATTCTCATACACGTAAAAGTTTATTACGCAAATAAAATGAAACTATTAACTTACAGCTACTGTTTGAAATCCTATAAGCTACTAAATAAATTGTGAAAATTTGTGAATGCAAGAATAGGTCACCACTTCTTGTCGTTTAAAGTTATGACCTTGACAAAATTCGGGCCCTCAGTCCTCCATTTCTTTTGGTTTTCGTTTTATTACGCTTGACGTATGAAAGATAAGACAAATACAAAATTGACTCTTTTTGTGAAACAAATCCTAAATACTGAAATATTTGGTATTTGTGTTTCAATTACTTCTTAAAAATGTAATTTGTAATTGGCATTTCAAATACCTGACGCTGAGGTATTTTGTAGTTAGTATTTCAAATAAGCTTCAAAATACATTTGAACATAAATACATTTAGCGATCACGGACTAGAAAAAAAAGAAGGACTCCGCGCCACGCATATCGAAAGTGAAGCACCCTAAGTAAGCCAGACCGTTTGTGCAAACATGCCTCACGTACACATTTACATTTTAGATAACCTTCGACCAAAATATTAAAAAATCTAATTATCGACAAACTAATGACCTAAATACCGAAGTACAGAGTATTGGATGGGGTACACATTTGAATGTCGAACCTACGGGTAAAATGTCAACGTTCAAAATATTGAAAATTTAAATATCGATTGTATCGTAACCGTAACTAATATCGAAAATTGTTTTGCCTTAGCTTAAAATGTCAACATTTAATACACTTTAGTTCATTATTACATTTACGTTTAAATACCTACTAGTTAAAATATCAAAAAAAAATTGGTATAGGAAAAATGGTGGTACCATACCACAGGCCATACCCCTGTTGGTATGGTGGATCTAAAAGTATACCATTGAGAAAATCGTTTTGATAGGTTATAACTGTGACCATTAAAGCGTGAAGGCGAGCGAGACTAGCGAGCGGTGCCGCGGCAGCGGCCGCCGAGTGCCAAATGCCCTCTATTGTTGGTAGGTAAATCATTTGTGTTAGGTTAGGAGAGATGGCCAGTGGTATGGTGTGAAAAAATGTAGGTAGATTGGAAATTATATTATTAATTTATCAATATACACCTGCCATGTTATCTCTTCACCACACTCGGTTGACTGAGAATGTCTAGGGGCATTAAGTCCGCCTTTGTACCTTTGTGCATGAAATATAAATAAATAAATAAGAGAAATTGTGGTCATCGTAGTTCCTAATTCACAAAGGGTCTTTTAATTTCTTTCTGATATCGAATTTGTTGCACAATTTTTTACACAAAAAGAGTCAATTTTGCATTTGTCTTATCTTTCATACGTCAAGCGTAATAAAACGTTAAAAAATGGAGGACTGAGGGCCCGAATTTTGTCAAGGTCATAACTTTCAAACGACAAGAAGTGGTGACCTATTCTTGCATTCACAAATTTTTACAATTTATTTAGTAGCTTATAGGATTCCAAACAGTAGCTGTAAGTTAATAGTTTTATTTTATTTGCGTAATAAACTTTTACGTGTATGAGAATTGAGGGCCCATTTTGACCGAAGATATACAAAGTAGGACAGTGTTTTGCGATAATATCCTGTTTTCACAAATTTTATTTGGTATTAGCTTAGATTTTGGCATACAGACTTTTTCTGTACTTTTCATAGTTCATCCGGTACAGGTAGGCCCTCAATCCTCTATGTGAGAACTGAGGGCCCAACTTTACGGTCCATAACTCGCTTATTTGACTTTCACAAAATCTGATTCTAACTGTCACAATTCTTTGGGAATGTCCACTAAATCCTAAGCAAATTTTCAAAGAGTTTTAACAAAGTGACCCTCACACCACACGCACATTATTATTATTAATATTATAATATTAATTAACCTAGCAATATCGCCTCGGCTGTGCTTTTCAACTTACCGCACTTATGATGTACGATATGATGTACGATCATAATGTACTATTAAAATAATTTGTCAATGCTAGCTATTCATGCTCTCAAGTAAAGTCTATCTAGTTCAGTCTGGAGTTCTGGGCAGAAGAACCTGGAGATAGCAGTGATCAGACGTGGCCAACTGATGCACCATGCTTGCTTGTCTGTCATTGAGAAAGAAAAGGAGAAAGAAGCAGAAAAGAAAAAACCAGAAAAAGTATACATTGTGTTTAACTTTTCGGAAACTCAAACATGTTTTAAAGTAAATTAATAACTATTTTACTACAATTAAATTAAGAGTTAAGTAAATCTATAGTTTTAGATATCTGAGAGTAAAGTTCCTTCATATCAGAATCACACTCTTGATTAGGTCCTCTGTTTATCATAATATCATTATACATTTGGTCCCAATCTCCATGGTACTGATCTGAATTTTCATTTTTATTCTGGAATAAATAAGATGAATAAGTTATATTTTTATTAATATTTTAAATATTAATGAATGGAAAATAAACGGCCCATGCCATGCAATGCGTATGGGCTATGGCTGGCTGGGCATGTTATTGGATACTTTCATTAATGTGTTCAGCATAAATAGTTATAGGTATTCCCAGTATAAATATCTGCAGACCCTATGGAGGAGTTGCTCTATTGTGGAGGAAGCCGGCTTTTACAAAGATGTCAGTATTGTTGTGCAATAGCGATTGTTATTAAAATATGTGATTGGTTGGAATGTACATTACCTACGTGATGCTCACAGGGAAGCTTTTATGCATTATCAGATGTGGTGTGGTTGCTAGTTGCTACATAACAAGCTCACATTTAACACAAATAATATGTGTAAGTCCAGAAAGGTTTTTAATGACAAGCTAAAATATTGCCAGGACAATGAACAACAAATAAAATGATATTACATAGTTTGACCAAAACCGCTGTATCACGCCTCAGTTACAAACGCGGCGAGACGGGCATTAATCTTAGTTACGTAAACGACATAATGTTGCTAAGTTCATGTTGTTGAGAACTGTACAGCAAGTGGTTTTTCTTACCCAGCATTTCTGAGTGTGTCCACACCAGTGTGGGGTGTCTAAATTATTTTTTTATGTAGATAAGGATTGCGGGTATATTGCTCCAGGAATTAATATGTGAAATATGAAAGGATTGTACTAGCAATGTGCATACTTGAATGTACCTTTAATGATATTTAACGTACCGTCATGAAACAAGAACAATTATAAAAATAAAGAGAGCCGCGGTCCTGACAGTCAGAATGACGGGTGAAAGCTGATGATAGTGAAAGTAATAGATATCTTAGGGTTACAATATTTACCAAAATGATAATAATAATACTATACTATTATAACTCCTGGACACGGCGCGTATAGTCAGGAGATTTCTCTCTCAGGAGCCCTGACCACCGGTAGCTTGGCTTGGCTTGGTATTAATATTTAAAAATGTAACTTATATGTATGTATATACAGTCTGTTAAAGTAGACAACTTCGTCCTTAAAACCAGTGGTTTAGTTTAATTTATAGATCGTAAAATCATGAAAATCAGCAACTTTTTTTTTCATAAGAGAATCTACATTATACTGAAGAGTATGTCACCCTTTAGGTACGTAAGTGCAATAAGCTTACGTTATCACGGGAGGAGGCGCGTGGCCCAAGGGCCGCTGACGCGATGGGTCGCGACTCTAGTTAAGGCACAATACACAATTACACATAACCTGTGATGCATCTTTCCCTTCATAGCTTTCCTGGCGTAGGACACGCAAAAATACTACTTTAAGTACGGTTATGTGACGAATCTAAAAGTAAATTTGAATTTAAATGAAACAACAAAGAAAATCAACAAAAAGAATCTAAGCAAATGTGTAGGTATTCTTGGCGTATTTAAAAATTTCACCACAATTTTATGTGCAGTTCAATTAAAAATAATAAATAAACAATCCACTGACTGGTTGAAGTACCAGCCAAAATCACTGCCACTGATTAAAAGAGGCTTTATACCCTGTAGCCTGTATTCTCGTTTAAGAATTATTATTTTCTTACTTTGTTTCGACCCTAGCCGATAATGAATAGGTTAATGCAATGATATTCTAATAAAATATCATTGGGTTAATGTTTAAAAATTAAAAATAATTAATGTTTATGTTCGTTTAATAATAACGGAGCTCCCACCTCTATCTTGCCTTAATTGGCCGGTTAGAGTGGAAACTCGCGAGAGCATTCGTGCTCGGGGTAAGGATAAGTATTCCAGTATGACGCTGGTAGGGATCTTGACCGTACTTCCGGGATTGTCCTGATAGCCGTGGAATACCTCTCCACTCCTCTAGCACCTCAAGATATGTTGCCCCCTTGTCGCTACGTCACTTCGTGCTAGCGACTGTTTCAGGGGGCCCATTTAGGTAGTGAGTGTGCAAGTCACCCCCTGCTATTTTATCCATGTATACAAACATTGATTCGGCAGGGGCCATAGTCACTTCATAGTTCCAGGTAACCAAGTCACTTTAGCAACCCATATCCATAGTCCAGTACTGTTAGTTTCCATGTCCTGTAATAGTCCTGCACCAACCGGGGGTTGTCCTTGGGTGCACTTGCATAGTGCATACAGGGATAATCGTCGGTTGATGTCTTATTTCATATAAAGCTACCTAAGGGGCCTCTGCGAGTTGGCTTCGGCTCCTCGTACGCCTTACAAAGGCCCGGGACCTCTGGGTCCCGAGATACATAAAGTATATAAAATATAATAATAATAATAATAATATCATTTATTTCGGGTAACAAAGGACCCATAACATATATACCTCTTCTAGACTATCATACATATTTATAATAAAACCCACAAAAATATTTCTAAAGTATTGTACACGAAGAGACGGCGTCGTGTTGCGCTGCGTGGTGTCGCGTAGCCTTCCGCGGAATCGCCGATACACGACACCCTTCGGCCAAAACTCTTCCTTGAGGAAGGTCTCAAGGTAATGCGTCGGGACTCGCACCACAAATGGCTTGAAATTCGTATTGTGGCGCGACTCCAACTTCTGGACCCTTAAGGTCCAGGTGGTCTTGGCTCGAACATACTCCACGATCTCCTCAATCTTCGTGGTGTGATGCAGCCGGGACACATAGAGCTGCGTCGTAGGTGTTGCCGGACGCAGCATATTGGGTCCTGCCAGCGCGGTTCCGCACTGGTTTCGGCTAGGAGGCTTCTTCTTCTTCTTCTTCTCCACCATCACGAAGCCATCCTTGTCACACGGGCCCGTTGGGCCTTGCTGTTTCGAACCATTGTCGGCAGGTTCACAAGAGCTCTTCTTATCCCTCTTTCTGGTCTGCGACACAGATTTGTGCGTGGCGGTGATATCAGCGTAGGCACGTTTAGGGGTCGACGTACCTACACAAGTCACGACCTCGACCGGCGTCGAGTCAGTGACGGCGGCGGCGCATTTTGCAACGCCTGCAATTTCAGCGGCGGGTGACGCAGTGGAGCTCGCCGACTTAAAACTGCCGATGGTGTAGCATTTCCCGCTGCGTGACGTGTGTCCACGTTGGAGGCATCAGGCAACCTATTTACTTTAATAGCGTTGTGCAACAACTCTACTTCAGCACGTAGTTCACCAATGGTCTTATTCGACACCTCCAACTGTACATCGGCCAGGCTCGCCTTCAGAGATCTAATGTCCTTCAGCAACCTGGTGACGTTGACGTGGTCAAAAGTGACTGGGGGCAACTTATGTAGCTCCCTCGCCACAAAAGCGGGCACGTCGTCCGGGTCGGTGCTCTTCATCAATGTGATGATATCCTGCATACACTTCTGGCCACCGGATGGTGGCCAGAAGTGTAGATGGTGTAGATGCAGTCTACACCATCTGCGACTGCATCTGCTCGACTTTGCCGAGCGATTGGAACAGCAGCAACTTGGCACTGCTAATCTCCTTCTCGTTGAAGCTGGTCTTGCAGATCTGCAAGATGCTGACCTCATCCATGTAGTCGATGGCATGGTTGATAAATGCCAAGACAAGTTTTGCCAATTTTAATGTTTATGATAAACGTTTAGAAATGTCCCGAACCACAAAGCGGGACGGTAACTGTTTTATTTTTATCTACGTGTAACGCGAACGCATCCGTTTGACGGAACGAGCAAACTCGTCTTTTATTTGTATGGAGGGTAGACAAAAGGAGAGCAATCTAATATGTGGGGAAAGTTGAAAAAGTTTCCAGCTTTAAGCAGTAAATAACAGTTCCTAAACCCGCCAAAACGGCGCTGGTGGAATGTCAAAGGTATGATACGAAACTAGCAGTTATTGACGGACCTCGGACCTGTATGCAGAGGTAGAAAACCCGGTCACGATTATAGCGCCACCCTTACTAAACACATTTTTTTTTACAAAGATACGGTCCCCCTTACCTTCCATACTTATTTGATTTAAAAAATCCAGTTTGACATAATTGACTTATTATTATAGTAACCTGGGTGACAGCGAAAGCATCGTAAATTACAACATTTTTCAGTATCGTTTTTCCGTGTACGTTTCTTGGACCCTATTTTATTGAAGGCCATTTGAATGCACAGTTGTACATGGTTATTTTACGACGTGTATGCAACAGAATGTTGCAAAATGTAAATCTACAATCCCTAAGAATCCGACTAGGTACCAACACAATGGTGCCACTGCACATTTCCAGCTTCAAGTCAGAGGTATCCTAGATTAGGAGTTTTCTGAGCGATGGATTGATCGTGGAGGGGCAGTGCGCTCGCCAGACCTTAAACCTCTGGGCTTCTGGATCTTTAGGGGGAAATGAAGCGCCAGGCGGATGCCTTTTGTGTTCCGAAATGCGTCGGAGCTCAAAAGGTGGATTCGTAGTGAGTTTAGTAACATAAAAAGGACAGTGCTGTGCGTTCTCGAGTACGAAACAACCTGTGCAAACGTGCGAGATGTGTGGCCGTAAATGGATCCCATTTTGAACAGCTGTTGAGATTAATGTAAGTGTAGATAGATTCAATCAGTGTAAATTCAATTGGTAATTTTAATTTGACTGTACATTTATGATTGTGAAAATGTTTTTAAATAGTTTTGTGTATTTATTCATGTGTTTTATTTATTCATGTCTTTGATAGGTAAGACGGATATAGATGATGACATTACGTCACTCGGGCGTATGTTCATGATTTTACGGATGGTGTCGGATGAAAAGTATTATTTATTTATTAAGAAAACTACGTATTTCTTCTTCTTAACTCGGTCTTATATTGTTATATTTAAGCCAACTACCCGTATTTTGAGTGTCAAACGTGTTTACCCTGGCACACTGTATACAATGAATAAATGAGAATAATAATAAAAGAAAGCGGTACTCCTGGACACGGCGCGTATTGTTAGGAGATTCCTCTCTCAGGAGCCCTGGCCCTCACTTCTGCTATTTTTATAATTTTCGCCATTCCAACACGATCCCATTGACATTTTGCTAAAAGTTTGTAATCTGCTAAATTCATAATGGTCGATCATTGGTCGGTCGAATTAAAAGCAATGACTGCACAATGACGTTCTAATGGTAGGTCACTGATCAAAGGAACTGTCAAAACTTTAGCAGATTACCGCCTAAGTCAATTATTCAGTTGTCATTTTGTACGAGATTACCATTTATCATTTATTTCAATGGCGTGTCAGTGGTTGACCATTGGAAAGTTATAATGACGCCATTATATATTATTAGTAGATTACCAAACTTGTCAAAATCAACCATTATGAAATCATTGATAGACCACTCTGACACTATTGTAATAGCAGACTTGAGGCCCTGACCACCGCGGTAGCTTGGACCCTGTTCCCGATACCGGTGATGGCCTACTGTTTGGTGATGGTGATGTTACCGGTGATGGGCTCAGTGTTTGCACAAATTCAAAAAAAATTAAAGTAGTTCAGCGGCAACAGAATTATTGTACAGACGCCAGCACATCAAGTCATACCTAAATGTAAAATTCTCCCAATCACTCCAATCTCCCAAAAACTTTAATGATTACTTCATAGACTTAGTTCAATCTCACGCAAACTGTCAAGCTTATAATAGTACGAATGTTTTAGAATCTCACAAATCTATGTTCATGGAACCAATAGTCCCAAAAGAAATGGTAACTATATAATAAATAACCTCAAAAATACAAACAGTACAGGGTATGATGATATCAAAACCAGCGTGGTCAAATCAGTGGGTCCTATAGTGGCACCAGTATTAAGTGATATAATAAATAGTTGTACAGAAAATGGGATTTTTCCTGAAGCTCTGAAAATTTACACAAAAAGGAGATAAAACAAAAATGTGTATTATAGACCGGTAGCATAAATTCCTTCGAGAAAGTAATTTATAATAGACTAAATAATTATTTTGATAAATCAGCATATTTTGTAAGGAACAAATGGGGTTCAGACAAAACAAAACGATTAATATGGCAGTCTACCATTTTCTTAGAAAAATCCACCACAACATGGACAACAGAAAACCGGTTGTTGCAACCTTATCACAAAATAATAAGGTTCATATTTAATTGGGGAAATATGACAGTTTGGTTTGGCTTGATGTGCTGGCGTCTGTACATGGACATGACTCGAGCATTTGATTACGTTGACCATAAAATATTATCAAAAAAACTCTACAGTTATGGTGTTAGAGGCAATGTGCTTGAGCTTATACGATCGTATTTGGAAGGCAGAAAACAGTTTACTCAATCAGCCAAGTAAATATCAAGTTAAAAACTGAAACTGTACACTCCTCAAGTACGAGAAAAATGTCTTATGGTGTACCACAAGGGTCTGTGCTAGGTCCATTACTTTTTATCTGCTACATAAACGATTTCCCTAAAGTAACCACTCATCAGATGTGCTTATTTGCAGATGATAGCACAATTGTTGTCGACGCGGGTAATTTTAAAGAAATTCAAGAAGACATACACTTAAACCTAGTTTCAATTATATACAGGGTGTTCAGTAAATAGCACGACATACTGCAGGGGGTGATAGCTTAGGTCAATACCTGCCAAAACAACACAATATATGTTCAGCAAAATCTTACGGGTTTTTGTTTACCACTGTAGGTTAAAGTAAAACGATAAGAAAACTGTTCTGTGAAAATTTGAACAAAAAATAGTATTTCTTGAAAACATTTTTGTTTTTTGACCGACTTCAAAAAGGAGGAGGTTATCAATTCGAATGTTTATAAATATATATATTTTGTATGTATGTATTGTTTAAGAGCTTTTAAATTATTTATTTCATAACTCCTTACCTCAGATTAAAAGTTCAAACTTTACTGCTCCGCTTCCCGGATCTCTTTGTTTTTTTCATTAGTGAGCTCTGGGGCCCGAACTTTATCTAATCTACTCCGAAATGGTCCCATATAAATTTTATCAAAATTGATACAGCCCTTTTTGAGAAAATCAACAAATTCCCAAAAAGATTACTTAGACGACGTTTTAGTTTCTTCAATCTTTGGAGGTCTTACAATCTCTTTTAAGTGGGACGCCGTTTCTTAATGGATTTGGATGTTAGGGCAATACTAAAAAGCGAAAAATAAAAAGATTTTTCGAAAAAAAAGTACCTTAACGCGTAAGTGCCTTCAAAAACTAAAAAGTGATAAATAACTTTAACACAGAATACACATTACTTTACTTTCGGAAGTCGGTGGCAATACAAAACAACAAACACAAAGCCACCGCCACCGACTTCCTTACCTCAGATTAAAAGTTCAAACTTTACTGCTCCGCTTCCCGGATCTCTTTGTTTTTTTCATTAGTGAGCTCTGGGGCCCGAACTTTATCTAATCTATCTTTTCTTTTTCTTTTTTAATTCGAGCTCCCTAACTCCTTATCTTTAGAACTCTTAGAATCACACACAACATATTATAGTTAGTTAGTTTATTTTTTTATTACAATTGGCATATCTCTGTCATATATAGACGGATTTGCAAAATTCTTTTTTTGTTCGAAAGGGGTTTACTCCGAAATGGTCCCATATAAATTTTATCAAAATTGATACAGCCCTTTTTGAGAAAATCAACAAATTCCCAAAAAGATTACTTAGACGACGTTTTAGTTTCTTCAATCTTTGGAGGTCTTACAATCTCTTTTAAGTGGGACGCCGTTTCGTAATGGATTTGGATGTTAGGGCAATACTAAAAAGCGAAAAATAAAAAGATTTTTCGAAAAAAAAGTACCTTAACGCGTAAGTGCCTTCAAAAACTAAAAAGTGATAAATAACTTTAACACAGAATACACATTACTTTACTTTCGGAAGTCGGTGGCAATACAAAACAACAAACACAAAGCCACCGCCACCGACTTCCTTACCTCAGATTAAAAGTTCAAACTTTACTGCTCCGCTTCCCGGATCTCTTTGTTTTTTTCATTAGTGAGCTCTGGGGCCCGAACTTTATCTAATCTATCTTTTCTTTTTCTTTTTTAATTCGAGCTCCCTAACTCCTTATCTTTAGAACCCTTAGAATCACACACAACATATTATAGTTAGTTAGTTTATTTTTTTATTACAATTGGCATATCTCTGTCATATATAGACGGATTTGCAAAATTCTTTTTTTGTTCGAAAGGGGTTTACTCCGAAATGGTCCCATATAAATTTTATCAAAATTGATACAGCCCTTTTTGAGAAAATCAACAAATTCCCAAAAAGATTACTTAGACGACGTTTTAGTTTCTTCAATCTTTGGAGGTCTTACAATCTCTTTTAAGTGGGACGCCGTTTCGTAATGGATTTGGATGTTAGGGCAATACTAAAAAGCGAAAAATAAAAAGATTTTTCGAAAAAAAAGTACCTTAACGCGTAAGTGCCTTCAAAAACTAAAAAGTGATAAATAACTTTAACACAGAATACACATTACTTTACTTTCGGAAGTCGGTGGCAATACAAAACAACAAACACAAAGCCACCGCCACCGACTTCCGAAAGTAATGTGTGTTCTGTGCTAAAGTTATTTATCACTTTTTAGTTTTTGAAGGCGGTTTACTTTTTTTTTTGATAGAAAAAAAGGCTTATCAATGAGTAAAGTAACTATTCACGAATAAGATGCACAAAAAAAATACTATAAAAGGAATTTTTCATTACGAGATGCTTTAAAATCTGTTTCAAGGTACAGATTTTTCGATATTTCGGAAAATTTTGTAAAACTGTAAATCCGTAAGATTTTGCTGAACATATATTGCGTTGTTTTGGCAGGTATTGACCCAAGCTATCACCCCCTGCAGTATGTCGTGCTATTTATACTGGACACCCTGTAGAATGGTTAAATGGCAATAACCTTAAAATTAATTTAACTAAAACTAAAATAATAGACTTCAAACTCCGACAAAGCAAACAAACACAGTACCAAATCCAATACAAAGGAGACGCAGTACTGGAAACGAATACGACAAAGTTTTTAGTATTGCACATCGATAATGATATGTCATGGAAACCCAAATTGATAGTGTTTGTTTAACACTTTACCGATTTTCTTACGCCCTATAAATGCTAGGTAAAATTGCAAATAAAACTGTCCTCCTTACAGCATACCACGAATATGTAGCCTCCACATTAAGGTATGGACTAATATTCTGGGGCAATGCTACTAATATATCCGCCGTATTATTGGCACAAAAAAGATGCGCCCGAGCCATCTGCAAATTAAAAACAACGGATACTTGTAAACCACACTTCAGGGACTTTTGAAAGTACCGTCGCTTTAAATCTATGAGGTTTTGATATTCGTAAAAACCAATATTCACTTGTTTAAGCATGTGGAAAGTCAACGTCGCTCAGATAACTTACAAACACTATTCACCAGAACTACTTTCGCCCACAAAAGCATCTATGCAATGGCACCAAAGCTGTATAAATAATAAACTACCTTGTCATATTAAAAACAGTAGAATCACGAAGTAAGTATAACAGAAGAGATGGCGTTATCGAATTTTCCCATAGAAAGATGCGTGACACTTTTTCAGGCTAAACCCTGCCCACTTCAGGTCTAGCCCTGCCCACATCTAGTCAAGCTCCGCCTTTTTTCCAAGCGATGAATAGCAAAAGCTAAAAGCTGTCATTTTCTACGTGGTTTAGCTATATCATGCTAGATGTCTCTATGACAATAATATATATTCGCAACACAGGGACGAACTTAGTACCTTTTTATTTTTTGCAAGGATTATTCTTTGTAAGGGTTGTGAAAATAAAAGGGATGGTGTGTCCCGAGTGTTACGCAATTAAGGGCGCGTATTCGATTTAGCGCATCTCAAAATCTAAACGATTGCTAGAACGGCGTAGCAGCATTGACACACACTAGTTCAATACAAAGGTCTGTTTGTGAGCATCAGAAAAAAAAACGCACGAAATAAGCACGAATCATTGAAATTGATCGGCAAAAGTCAACGCGCGAGGTTTTACAGTGCTTTTCTAAATAATTGTCTAAATTGAATGAGTTCGTACAAGAAACTGAAAAAAATTGTGTGTATGTAAAATTGAACATAACCTTTACTTTCATAATATTATATACCAGTTATGTTTTTAGTCAAATACTGGTAAAAAAAAAATTGTAGAAGTGAACCGATTTTATACTTTTTTAAAACTGTTTTTAAATATCGAAAAGTAATTATTTCGTAATTTTGGCTCTGTTATGTACTTTGAGACGGTATATCCTGTTGGATAAACGCATAAAACATAAAATTTGGCATACTGTAATGGTTGTATTTGTCCTGATAGTTAACTCTGACGTCTATTTTCGTAAAACGCTATGAAAGGACTGTCTTCGCTTAAAAAAACCATCATTAAAAATTATACTTTTACTCTGTAGTTCCCTAAATCAACACTTAATCTTTCTAAAACTGTAATTATCTTTAAATAATCTGCTCACATCATTACGATATTGCTCTGGGCAAAACACGAAAACATGAAGTTTTCGTCACGAATCGAATACACGCTCTTAAGGTGCTCTATAATACACAGCGAATCTAGTTAATTGTTACCACGACATACTAACTACATAAGTACATACCTATAAATATTAAAATGAACTTATGCAAAGAAGAAGGAATAAAATACAACAAGTTTTTTATTATTATTTATATTTTTTCATGTAATAAAACTATATTATGGGTTACGGCGATTTTTATTCTTATTCCGGGATTTAAAGTTAAATATAGTTTTGCCCCGAAAAAAATATATCTTGATAATTAACAATGTAACATGGCGAAGTAAGAAGTAAAGAAGAAGAAGAAGTAGGAAGTAAGTAGTGCTATCGGCGGCGCTTCGGAGTTTAATTTTGATTTAATATTATAAGCTAGATATGCACCATGCTTTCATGTTATATGAGCGTGCAACTGGCGAGCGCACTATTCAGTGGTGGAGCAATTAGTTTATTGTAATATAAAATGAATTATGTAAAGCAAAACGTCTTTTTCCTAAAATGAAATTGCGCCGGAAATCAAGGAACTTTTTGGCCTCCATTTTATTTTAATAACGGTCATTAAAAAAATTTAGGGAAAATTAAATTATAAAGTTACAACCCGGTTTTTTTTGTTTCGATACCTCATACTAGATAATACGATACTTTTAGTCGACAAAAAGGATCAAGATAATCTAAAATGTATTTACAAACATACATAATAGTTTTTAGTTTACAAAAAAAATAAATCATTTGTATTTGAATTTGAATTTACTATTTTTATATTTTTTAATGTTTTCATTTTTTACCAATATTTTACAATATGTAAATAAAATTAATAAATGAGAATAATAATATGTGGGGACATTTCACACACGGCCATCTGACCCCAAACTAGGAAGACCCTGTACTATGGGTGTCAGACAGCTGATATACATACACAAATATATTTAAATACAAACGTATATATAAACAACACCCACAAGGCAAACAAGTGCTCATCACACAAATATTTACCCTGGGCGGGAATCGAACCCACAACACGCAGCGCAGCAGTCAATCGCTCAGCCACTGCGCCAACCGTGTCGTCAAAGGAATGTACCTTCAATGTACTGTGGACAGCACATTAAGCTTCCACATTCTATCTTTCTTTGAAACATTTTGAACTTTATTACAACAGGGCTTACCCTGTTGTAGAAATTTTCCCAATTGACCTTAGTCCGTATTCAATTGGGAAAATTTGACAGTTCATTTGCCAAATAATTTTAGCAAATAAACTTCCTAAAACAAAACAATAACTTGCTTAACAAGTAGTACTTTTACCAATTTTAATGTAGTATATTTTAGTTGGTACTATAACATATTTTACGCTAATTAAAATATTATAAGCCAAATATTTAGTATCGTCATTTTTCAATATACCATTAGTCAATTGCTTATCAATGACAAAAGATTTGCATTTTATGTCAGTTGCACAGAATATACAAAACAAATTACAATATGTGTTGTTATGGGGGTAGACGGTAAACGGTAAGTCATAAATGACGCTCAATGTCGGTTAATCATGCAAAAACACTATTACTGTGTTTGTTGCGGAAGTTTGGTAACATCTTTACAATAAAAATAATTATTAAAACTCATCTAAGTATAGTTAAACGTAAATATAGTTTATGATGAGTATATCAAGTAAATGTAGTGATGAGTGCGATAATTTTAAATCTACACGAGGTTGTGTAAAGTTGTTAAGTGACTGGTATAGTTTAGACCCACCATGCCATCAGAGGGGTATGGCCAGTGCTTACTTTTTATTTCACAGACAACTTAGTCATACACTACTTAAGCATGCAGCGTGTAAGCAAGCTTGCAGCATGCAAGCAAGTATGACATAATGCAAGCAAGCATGCATCACGCGAGCGAGCATGCAACATGCAGCAAGCATGGTTTGTGTCACGGCTCCGGCGCTGCGGGGCTCCGGCGGTCCCACACGAGCTTATCGTCGTCGTTGGTTTTCACGCTCACCAACGCAGCTTCGGCTTGGCCTCAGCCGCGGCGGAGGGCGTTAAACACACCTCCACCTCAGCTCGTGGGCCGCCTCGCCCCTCCGCGCCTACGCGGGCTTAAATTACACTCTAGGCGTAGGGCAGACAAGACCACGTGGAGTCGGCTTAGCAGCGATTTGCTTCTGTCACAGTGGCGTAGCTGCGTGACCAGGGGCCCCGGTGCAAAAAAAGAGTTGGGGGTCCCATCTCTGGTTAGGTTTTATTTTATCAAGTTAAAAACATAAATACATATTATATGTATACATATACTAATAAAAGAAAAAAAGGAGGTATACGTGACGACTGCTCATTTGTGCTCAAAATAAATACGGAATTATAGCTTAAATGCAAACCCACTGCAGGCCGTCCTGATAATAAGAGGAAGCGCATTCCAGAGAAGAATGGACTGAATATGAAAGTAAGAATGAACAAAATAAAAAAAAGCAAAGTTAACGATTATTAGAAGACAACAGATTCCTAGCGTGTGAAGAACATAGATATTAAAAGTGAGATTAGATCTGAAGGATGGGAGAGAGAGTTGAGCAGGGAGAAAAGTTGTCAAAGCACGCAAACTCCTTCTTTGGCGATTGGCCAACCGTTTTAGCTCAGACCTGAAGCTTAACACATGAGATCATATTTCCCCAAGTTAAAGATAAACCTGATGCAGTTATTGAGGACCATATCCATTTTTCAGCAAGACCGCGTTCAAGTCAAAGTAGCGAAGCACACGTCAGCATAACTCTAAACTGTTAGCAGTTTTGTACATAGCAATGAAATCACTAAACTTATCCACTCAGCGAAAATAAAAAACTTTAGAATTATCGAAGGGCATAGTCTTCTGGCTACTGGACTAATAATGCAATACGGAATTGAAAATGATATTGACATGACGCCAAAAGTCTGTAGGTATATTAGATTTCGAAAAGGTAGCCTTTTCAAGCATAAGATCTAACTTTAAAGACGGTTTATTACAAAGGTGTTTTTCCACTTGGGACAAATTCTAAACAGGTACCTAATAATAATATTAATATAAACTATTCTGGCAGTCGTTTCTGGTTTTACATTCAAAAATATGTTTCTGGCGGTTGTGTGATCACAGTTGAAACCTAACCCATCTGTTCCGATTTCATAAAGATTTTCTATTTCAATGTTTTAAGTTACAAATATTTTGTATAAGTATTAATAAATGATAATAAGTATTAAAATAAAAGTGCATTTTTCAAATAGTTCCCAAAAAATCTTATTTTTGTCTTTAAATTTGCAGGATTTAGTCGGTGAGTAAAAGATAATAGGTCATTTCTGTACTTAATCTCAACGGGCATCTCTTTTGTAAAAACTTGTAACTATGTGTCTTCAGAACCATATTTTAGGACGGTGTTTAATTCTATTGTCACAAATTATAGGAATATGTTTAAACATTAAATAACCTTACTACAGGTACCAATATTTTTAATCCACGTATCTGATTTATGTAGAAAAAAAATATTTTGTCTTGGCGCAAAACTTCTGTTCTGTCAACCATTTTTTTTCTCAACTTGGGATGCTTATATATAATACATTGTGCTAAACTTAAGTTGGTTTTATTTATTTGTTATGTTAAGAATAAACATACCATGCATTTTAAACCTAAACATGTACAGGTCATTGCATTGTTTTGGTTTTATAGCCATTTATTTATGAAATCTAAGATACAAATTATCATCGTTTACATTTACAACCTATTTATAAATAAACTTATTAATTTAGTCCCTTGCCGAATAGAAAAAACATTCATGTGTAAGCACCATTCAAGAAACGAAGTCGTAAATCAGCTTTGTTTATAAACATTTATCGCGCCCGGCCGTCGCCGGCGGCAAGCCGGCGGTCATGCATGACGAAATTGGCGGGAGCGCTGGGAGCCGATTCGCTGTCTCGCTCTAAAATTTGTGAGCGGTTAATTAAAGACCTAATGCCATAATTACATTATCCTTGGTAATATTCTGCTAATAATTCTGCCAAGTAAAAATTTGACCAAATGAAAAAGTGCGTACTAAAATCATTGCAAATGGTGCAGCAAGTTGCAAAAATGAGCCCTATTTTTCTAACCTTATTTCTAACCTAACCTTAAGTTATTTCGTTTTTATAAGGTACAAAATAATAAAATCAGAATTAATTTTCTTCGGTGTTCGTATCGTCTTTGGGCTGATGATCTTCCATCGTATTCAGCTACGCGGGTGGAAAGTTTATCTGACGCTACAGAAGATGTAAACAGAGATTTTAATGCTATCAAAGAACTTGTGCTATCGAAGAGGTCTGTTAGATTTGGGGTGTCGTCCGTAAACCTCTTAAAATGGTAGGCCATTATAATTTGAAGCTCGCGTGTGATGGGTAGAGTGGTGGTTAAAGCGCTCTTCCTCAATTATATTCAATGGTAACTACCGTCATTCCGATTAGAAAAAAAAAACTCGGTTTGCATCACGGAACAGGGCTTGTAGACAAAATCCCTTTTACTGTGCCATCTGTGTTAGAGCTGTGTGGTCAATCATGAACGATTCGATCATTTGACCCGGGTAGCGTAAAAGTATTGATGATTGCAATCATTCGTTTTCAATGATCCGGTTCACCAATCGTTGATCCTCAGATTGTTATAATTGATTTTCAATCATTCAATGATACGATTATACGATTCAACCAATAGCTCACAATCGACAGATCCTTTTCAACTTATCTGGTAGCAGATTTGTAGAAAACCGACCAATAACGAGTGAGCGCGAATGAATGGGTTACAGAAAAACACAGTGCAAACGGTTGATTGTACTAAAGTAATTTGGTTGAATCAATCGTTTGATTTGTGTGGTTCACTGATTCAGTATTGAACCAGTGATCGAACGATTGAAATGATCCGGGCCGTGGCACGAACCATGAAGTTATAGGTATAAAGCTTCTTGGCACGAACCAATACTTTAATGATCGAATCACTGAAAATGAACGATTGAGACAGCTCTACTGTATGGAGTTGACGTTTGCTCACGCTCACGTGATGCAAATATGTCAACTGCATACAATTTGATTTTTCCGTTGGAGTTAACGCTAACAGAAAACACTGAGTTATTGGAACGAAGTTCCTTATCGCGCGTTGTGAAAGGGGGCTAGACGGAAAAAATTCTTACGAAAAGTTGTCACGACACTTTTTGCTATAGTAAGTAAGAAAAATTGAATCGTTTAAACTTTTATTTATTTATTTATTTATTTATTTATTAACCAACTTGAATTAACAGTCAAAGACCACACAAACAAGTTATCGGTCCGTAAAAAGTAAAAGCAAACCATATTAAATACATAAACAAAATCTGAATACAAAATGAAAGAGACGGAAATTAACAATAAAGAGACATTAGAATTGTAAGGAAATTATCAATAAATTATCAAAATAAACAATTACATTAAATCAAAAGTAGAACAAAAATAAACAATTATATAAAATCAAATAGATAAATTAGGAATTCCCAATTACTCAAAAGAGATAGTACTAGAGGCAGCAATGGACTCCAGGTAACGAGTAGCAGTGTTCAGGAATCTCGGCTCCGAAGTCGCAAACATATCTAATGTATCGTCAAAGAGTAATATGCGGTTTATAAGGGAGAGGGCTACGTATAGTGGACTGTTCTTAAGCGATTTGGACCCGCTTTGAGGAACTGAAAATAGAGGACGTATCCGAGGGCGAAGTGTATGACGGATAGGAAGAGGGATACTAAAAGAAATAAACTGTAAAAGCGAAGAATTAAAGTGGGAACCACGAATAAGGCGGACGAAATATTTAACCGTAGCAAGATTTCTCCTGACTTCTAAACTTTGGTAGGTTACCATACCTAGCACAAATGGTGTAGGGTACAAGTACGGATAATAACCATACAATTTTAAGTATAGGTAGCGTACAAAAGACTTCTGAAAAACTGTCAAATAGAGTTCATTATTAGTTGAATGGCGGCTTTTCTATGAAAATATTGGAGCGAATTAAAACCTTATTTTTACACATTAACCGTGAAATTCGGTTGCACATAGCTTCTATTGTCCGGTCGGGCACCAGCCTATACGTTTCTCAGAATAATTTTATCATACCTAGTTTGGTAAAATTTTAATTTTTAACCGTTTACGTTTACAAAATAAAGTCCGAATTCGCTTTTCGTAGAATATGTTTACGTATTTTAAAGGCGGCGCGGCGAACTCTTTGAACTAGAAACCTACGGCGTACCTACGGCGATATGTTTAGTACCTAAGTTCATTCGCTCAAATAGTGGCGGTACCTACCTCAATGACATCGGAATTATCATTGCGTAAACCTACGAGATAAGTCCACCTTTCACTGTGATACTGTGTGGGTTGTGAAAACGAGTGTAAATTTTAAGTTGATAATTAAACCATAGAATACCTACGTAGGTTAGGTAGGTAGGTAGTTACTGTACCTACCTACTTCTATGTTTTGTTTAGTAGGTACCTATTGAAAGTTTGGGTTTGGTAATCATGAGCTTTCTATCGGTCGCGGTCGTCAGTAGGTAACCACTGCACCTTATCGCTCTAGGTCACAGAGTAGGTACTTTTCTCTAGGTTTTACTAGCGACAGTAATATTGGAACGAAGTTCCTTATCGCGCGTTGTGAAAGGGGGCTAGACGGAAAAAAATCTTACGAAAAGTTGTCACGACATTTGACATTTCGTCATTCATTTGATTTAAGAGCCATCTATTAACGTTATTGGCGCAACTGTGCTCTTCGAGATCGAATTACGAACGGCCAATAGATGGCGCAGAAATAATTTATTGGTCTTTCTATCTAAATAACTACGCATTGTACTAACATGTTAGAAAATGTTAATCTTTAAAATTACTTACTTACAATGTAAGCAGCCATAATAACTTTTCATTCCTCGCTTTTTTTTTGCCCTGGCTTAAAGCCACTTAAATTCACTTTAACGCATCACATTAATTAGTGAAGGAATTGTAATAAAATTGTAATAAAATTCCTTCACTAATTAATCGAAAGGAACTTCGTTCCATCCGGGTGTCCCTTGACACCTCTCAAGTTTTTTATTTTTGATTTGATTAAAATGTTTTGGTTTAAATTAAGCCCGTGGGTGGGTGTGTCGCGTAGGTAGCTAGTGGTACTTACTTTTATCATTGGCGAATTATTTGAAAGTAGTTTTAAGTAGGTAAGTGAGTAGGTACTCTTTTGCTAGAAAAAGAAAGGCAGGCAGGCGTAGGTACCTATAGGTGCTATAGGTAACCTATTTAAATAAATTAGAGCTACTCACAAACACAGTTTTAATCAACTTTGGCTTAATTAAAAAACTTACCTATTAGGTATAAAATTTACACTTCCCTGTATCGAAGCAACTGCTCAATATGGAGTCCATTTCGCTCGATACATAAACGGGCACGTTTAATTAAATTGTCTTTTAATTTTATTAATGTGTTTTGTCACTTTTCACAATATTAAAAGCGTTCACTATCGCACTTCTTAAGTCATCTCGAGTAGTATACTCCTGGGTATAAACGAGCCTTTTAATCTCGTACCACAAATAAAAATCTAGCGGTGTCAAGTCAGGGCTCCTTGCGGGCCAAGGCACTGGGCCACCACGACCTATCCACCGCTCACCAAACTCACTATTTAAATGCGCACGCACTGAAGTAGCATAATGAGCGGGACATCCATCATGCTGATAGAACATGCCGCGTAAGTATGCCAGAGGCACATCCTCTAACAACCCCGGTATGGTATTTTGCAGCATCTCCAGATAAGAACCGCCTGTCAGATGACCTTCAATAAAAATAGGCCCTATTATTTGGTCATTGATAATGCCTGCCCAAACATTCACGCTGAATCTGATTTGATGGTTACCTTCGCGAATGAGGTGTGGGTTTATAAGCGACCAGTAATGTTCGTTGTGAACATTATACAGACCCACTCGCGTAAATAGGGATTTATCCGTCCACAGTATGTTGGCATTGGCAGTGACGTTTTCAAGCAACCATTGGCATAATGCGATTCTTCTTGGCCCATCACCTTCGTAAATAGCGTGCGCTCGACGAAAATGGTATGGATGTAATCCATTCGTATTCAATGTTTTCCATACATAATATTGGCTAACATTGACGACACGGTTGGCGCAGTGGCTGAGCGATCGACTGCTGCGCAGCGTGTTGCGGGTTCGATTCCCGCCCAGGGTAAACATTGGTGTGATGAGCACTTGTGTTTGCTTTGTGTCTGGGTGTTGTTTATCTATATATGTATGTATTTACAAAAAAAAAATGTATTTGTGTATGTATATCAGCTGTCTGACACCCATAGTACAGGGTCTCCCTAGTTTGGGGTCAGATGGCCGTGTGTGAAAATGTCCCCACATATTATTATTATTATTATTGAATCGCCTGGCCGCCATTGTGGTAGGTATTTCGACGTGGATCGCGTTCGAAGAATTCCAGTATGTCTTCCTCCAATTCCGTCGTGTATGGCTGCCTACCGCGGCCCTGCGCGTGTGTAGGGACTTGAAACTGCCCATGATCTGAGGCGCTGGGTTGCAGCCAGGATGGTGGAGGTGAAGGGAACTTGTTGGTTAGCGATTTCACGTGCGCGCAGTGAGTTCAGGTGTTCCGGCTGAGTGTACAAACGTCTAGCCTCTTCCAGGTTAAATCTCGCCATCCCATAAAAATGCACCATTGCTACATACTCCACATTCGAGTACACGCGTATTGCCGACTCATTTTTGTTTGTTACGTAATTAGGTTGCGCGTGCGTGACCTAATACAGCGAAACGCGGGACAATACTAGAAGAAAAGTAGAAAGAAAGGAGAAAGAGCGCGCGCGCGCGGGCCGGGCGGCTAGCGGGCGAGAGTGGAGTGGGCGTGGCTTATGGATCATGCTGTCTGATCGATGAATGGATGTTTCCTACTTCAGTTACCACAAGCCAATTATTACGAAAATTGAGCCTACTGATTAAGTTTATATAACATTATATTAGTTAATAATAAAAAAAATATTATTATAACTTAAATAAAATAAAATTTTATTACAATTCCTTCACTAATTAATCGAAAGGAACTTCGTTCCATCCGGGTGTCCCTTGACACCTCTCAAGTTTTATTACTACGTATAGACAAGACGCCACTCATCACTACTGTTCCATAAGTTCCATTATAGTGCGGCCCGCGGGCTGCACTTCACTTAGTTGCTTGCTAGCGCCTAAGTCTTTTTTGTTTTAAAACGAAAAAACGTGATAACTCATTAAATATGCCTTTCGTGTGTGTTACGATATTGCACTAATAATTCAAGAAATACGGGTAAGTGCAAAGGAATAACTTTCCATCGGTGAGTAACTAAATAAATATTTTAAAACTTATTTCAAGCAAAATATTTAGCGGACGCCATGTTGCGTCATTTGTCATAGACTAAAAGTTAAAGACGTGACATTGTGTGTGTACTAAGTGAATGTAGATTGTGGTTATCTAATGAAAAAAGATAAAACATGAAAGATCGTCTGAGCCGTAAAGATAGTGAAAAATGGATTTGTATAAAAACTTAGGGTAACATTTACCTCACTCCTTACAAATTTTACTTTAAGTTTTAATTAAAGATAGGTAGTTTCAAACTTTGTTAAATTTAATTTAAAATTATCACTAATTACCAAATCTGTCCATGTTAGGGTTGTATTAGAACTGTGACCTAAAGACCTATCTCTAATTTTATGATTGCAAAAGTTAATTTTATTTGAGTGTATGTATGTTTCAAGTTGCACTAGTCTGGTTCAATGTTACATGCTGCTTCCACTCATTTGACTTAGGTAGTTAATTGCGAGGTTTGTTGTATATATTTATAAATTGATTAAACATTTGAACTAATTTAATTTCAACAACTATTCAAACCATAGGCATTTGAGCCATTTTGCTTTTCTCCATAAAATATAGCTCAGAACGCATATTGAGTTAAGCGACATTTATTTTGGAAAAAAATACTCGTACTTTCGCAACATTAACTCAGAAAGATGAAGTATGTATTGATGGAAATACTGTATTAACTTTACTAAAATCCACTCAATAGTAAGAAAGAAAAAGAATTTATTCGCCCCCCAGGACAAAAACACACACAAAAATAACATTAAAAAATTAAAAAAAAAAAACAAGAAAACGATAGAATCGTTTCTATCGTTTTCTTGTTTTTTTTTTTTTATTTAATTATTTTTTCCCGAATAACAAAACTGTAAGCCTTTCTCCTGCAACTTTCTCAAAATGTCGCTTAGATCAAATAGCCGAGGAACCGTCGATTATGTAGACATAATTTTATTATATCATGTAGCTACTTGTTATAGTGATAGAGGAACAGAGACAGAAAGTGGAGATTCCATCACAACATTTTTTTCCGGGATAGTTGTCCCGGGTTTTGGGACATCATTTAAGTACAATCTCAACACACAGAACGATTAAAAACAATAATCAAACGCCCCGTGACGTGCATTAGTAAGCGCCAGGGAGAAAATTAAACAAGCGCGGTCAGTATGCGGCGTTCATCCCCGATCGGAGCGGGCAGGCAAGTGTTGCTACTCAGTATAGTAGCGGCGACTAGCGGTCGCACGCGCCGTACCTTACGCGGCTCGTTAGCGAAAATATAGATAGTGCAATCCACGAAGACGCGCCCCACTCTTTTTCTTAATCGCTTGCAGTGCAAGTATGCATCCATTCGCTAGTGTTGTAGTGCTATCGATACGTATGAATTGTCTATGAGTGCGCACGAACACTACGATGACATGACACATACACCTGGAGAAAGATCCTCACACCCCGCCACCTCCTCGATCAAAAAATAGTGGGGCGCGTCTCGCTCTCACAAAAGCCATAATATGCAATTGTTGAAACTTTTGATGGTAGCAGAGTTTATTATTACGAATATGTATGAGCAAAATTATAAACTTAAGTTCAAGATTTCGCTAATCGCAAAGTAAAAAAATATAATTACTTTTGCAGCAATATTGCTTAATTGTTAGAACTTTTGTTGTAAGGTATAACTAATCCCTTAAAGTATATAAGAAATGATTTGAAAAACTTTTATTGAATGAGTTACGGGACATTTTTACCCGACTACGGCAAAGCCAAAGGAGGGTTATGATTTTGACAGGCTATGTATGTATGTATGTATGTATGTTCATCTGTTCGCTCATAGCTCCTAAACTGCTTATCAGAACTGAACAAATGAGGTATCGTTAGAAGCGTCTTGATCGTCCGCTGGTTATAGGCTATATGACGTATCACCGAATCCAATGTAGCGCCCTCTGGCGGACAAAAAAACCAATATTACAAAAAAAAAAAAATGAAGACAAGCATACCGTGTTTGGTATCATTGGAAAGGGGTTCACTAGTACATTTCAAATATACAATATTTAGTGGTGATTTGACACAAATTATTGTAAAAAAAGGAAAGATTACCAAATAAATTAAGATACGCATAGGACCGTGTTTAGTATCATTGGAAAGGGGTTCACTAGTACCTATTAAATAAATATTTCACACAGAAATCAAGACATAGGTACAAAATGGTCAAGGTAAGCCGTGGTTGCATGCCATTATATTCATGTTCATCTCACTCTTATGGGATACTGGCATGCAACCACGGCTTACCTTGACCATTTTGTACCTATGTCTTGATTTCTGTGTAAAATATTTTCTTGTTTCGTACTTTTTAGATCACTTTTTGTTGTGGTCGGGTTTTAGTTTTTAAACTTTATTTTTTCAGATTTCTATTGTTCCACAGTACCTATCTGTTAGCATTTTCACTAATATATCCTTTAGATAGTACTAACAAAGAACCAGTATAGTATTTTAATTTTAATTTTCTAATATTGTTATATCGCGAAATAATAGGAAATAGCTAATTAATACCTATTGCATAACTCTAAACTGTTAGCATTTTTGTACATAGCAATGAAATTCTGTAGTGCTATTATGCCACCAAAAATTTTTATTCAATCGATAAGTGCAATAAAAATGCATCTAAATTTTAAATTTTAAAATTTTGCGCGTAGTTTGACGAAAACGCCTCTTACTGGACGCCATATTGCTCAGCGTAAATGACGTCAGTTCGTTTTGTATCAAATGAGCTCATATTAAATATGATAATTGTTTATCATTTAAAAATAATTAAAAGCATATTTTGTAATAGGTGCAATAATGAAAAAATTACGTTGGTTACGAAAATAATAAAAGTACAAAGCCTATATTACGCCAATCGGTTGACTGACAGTTGACAATTTTTTGTTTACACAGGCGTACGGCGTAATAACATGGCCGCTACCATTTCATGGTGTTATAAAACAGATTAAAAATATTGAAAACTTTGAGGGACAATAGTAACACGGGTCAATAGTACCATCATCGATATTGCTACTACTGAGCTAAATTTTGCATGTGTGAGTGTGCCAGTACACGCGCTACTAGAGTCTTGAGTCCAGAGGTGCCCATCAGTCGCCGGCGCGCGTGCTGTGAAACTGACGTGTTAGTGGAGAATTTTAGATTTTCGGCAAGCCTCGGTAAGTTTTTACGTAAAATATTATTGGCTGTAACTCGTACTACCAGAGCCTTCTCGACAAGTAATTGTTGTTGCCAGTTTAAATGGATATTAAACTTTTGATTGATGATAAATATGGAAACTATATGTTTAGAATTATGTGACTTTTAGATGGTTTTTCTAAATTAGTTACTTTGGTGCAATTGTAGGTACCAACATCGCCGTGGTTAATGGTACCGGTACAGTTGACCCCATGGTACAAATAACCCCGTGATAATAATAACAGAGTAAAAAATAAATACCTCCTTAAAATAAGCAATTACTTGTCTTAATAGGTACACATGTTCTTGTCTGAGATCCCACGAAAAAAAAAAAAATATAAAAAATAATCTACAGTGCCCAGGAAAATGTAAAGGGATAATGTGTGTTCCAGCCAGAAAAATAAAACTAGCAAAAAAAAATGAATCTGAAAGCAGTTGAGAAGAAGAATAATGGTTTTGTGTTGTATGTATTTGAACCTTATAGTGCCAGCCGCCCGCGCGCCCTAATGAAATGTGGAGTCAATGCACTCAATGCAGATTATAGGCACACGGAGGAATGTACAAGTCAGGAGTCAATTTATGTTTGTCACAATTACGAATCTGACTGATATTTTTTTGTAAGTAGGTAACTAATATTCTTTGAGGGTCAATTGTACCAGGGGTCAATTGTACCTCCATACGAATATATTTTTGTTAATTATTTCTATTTTATAATTGTTATGAATCTAGATAATAGCAAATATGCAACCTGTGAACCAAAGTTGATGATACGTAAATAAAAACTTACTTTATTTTAGTTCGAAGTGAAGAATTGTTATGTTAATGTTATTACTTTACATTTGAGTTGATTTAAAACATCGATCTCACGATATTTTTGTTCCTAATTTTTGAAAATAATCGTTCTTAAAAATTAGGAACAAAAATCATAAACCCTTAAGACTTCAAATAAATGATTGAGAAAAAATGTGTAAAATATCTTTTTTCGCGTTTTATTACCATATGCAGTTTTGGTACAATTAACCCTTAAAGGGGGTCATTTGTAGCACTAGCCATCATTTCATTCATAGTCGATTTTGTCCAAGTTTTGTTAAATCTAGCCCAATTTTAGATATATTCCTTGTTAGATAATAAACCAAAGCTGTAAAATAATATTATTTAAAACAAAAAGCGAGTTATATTTGTGTAATCAAGCGATGGTTCGAAAATGGTACTATTGTCCCCGGTCTACCCTAATAACATGGCCGCTACTATTTCACGGAGTTTTGTAACAGATTAAAAATACTGAAAACTTTGAATTTAAAAATTTGTTTTGTTATTTTATGAACTAAAACTTACATTTTCCGACTGCTTTATGCCTAAACTGTCTCAATAACATATTTATAGATTTTTTCTCGTATAGAGTAAAATACCCTATTCACTTATCCACTCAGCGAAAATTCATAACTTTAGAAATATCCAAGGATTTGTGGAAAAAATATTTTTCAACACACTTGCTCTTAAAATGGCTCTAATTTCACCGCAATTAGGCATATAATGACACCTGTAATCAAACTGTGACTTTTTCATTGCTATTATTCACAAGTGAGTTTTATGGTTTTTTATTTTAATTTATTGGTTGAGTTGCTTTGTTCTTAAAAAAGTTTTAGAAATAAATTAATGTACCTACCTATTGCTTGCTCATTTCATGCAACTTCGTATTTAAATAGATAATTTCAACTTGTACGTTTTTAATAAATAAAACTTTCACTCAAATATAACTTTTGTTTTCTCTGTAATAAAGAAAACTTTGAATTCCCCATTTTGTACGTGGCTAGAACGCTATCCGCGAAAAGACAAAAAAAAAAGAAAGCTCATTCTTTTAGTCTATGGCCGATCGCCATTATTTGATGCGAGCGCATAGGAAAACTGATTATTTTTTCCCGCCATTACGAAAAAATTTTCACAACTCGTTTTCACTGTTGAAAATATTTTTTTAGTATTATTTTCTTAACAAGTGTGTTGAAAAACGTCGTATGATACACGTGTGTATTAATGATTACCGTCCTCGGCTCTCTTAAGACCCTCACCTAACGGCTCGGGTCTCAATGGCGCCTCAGCGGTAATCACCAACATTACACACTTGTACCATAATGTACTATTATCCCTACTGGACTATATTAAGTCAAACAAAACACACGCTTAAACATCACGTTATACAAATAATATTTGACTACCTACATTAAAGTTGGTAAAAGTACTACTTACTTGGTAAGCAAGTAATTGTTTAAACGTTCACTTGCCAAACATTAGGTTCGCGTTACAATATTATTTGTAAAGAGTTATTTGTTAAGTAATAATTTGGCAAATTAAATTATGCGAAAAATTATTTGGAAAGTGACAATTGGTAATTTTTAGGGTTCCGTACCTCAAAAGGAAATATCGGAACCCTTGTAGGATCACTTTGTTGTCCGTCTGTCTGTCTGTCTGTCAAGACCCTTTATATCGGGAACGCGTGGAGGTATCGAGTTGAAATTAAAACCATACACTCAAGTCTACGGTCCCTTGAAGTTGTAAAAAAAAACAACCTTCAATGTTAACGTGAAGAAAAGAATCGGCCGTTAATGCCGCAAAAAACGTATACCTATTTCGACACTATCAAGGGAATCAATATTTATAGGGTACTTCCCGTTAACCTAGAGCTATGAAATTTGGCTAGTAATATCGTCTTATATTACAAGTACAGGGTAAAGTCTGAAAACTTTACATTTGTATTTAAATCATAAAAAAATATAGTCTTTATTTATAACTAGCTTTTGCCCGCGATAACGTCCGCGTAAATGTCGGTTATCGCGGATGCAGACGAAGACGCGATCAAAAAGTAGCCTATGTCCTTCCTCAGGGTTCAAGATATGTTCATGATACCAAATTTCATCAAAATCGGTTCAGCCGTTTCGTCGTGAAAACGTAACATTTGCATTTATAATATTAAAAGTAGAAGTACATTAAAGTATGGATAGTACGTATGGATTAGTATAAAAGTATAGTTATGTCACACCTCGGACACTTCATACAAAACTTGCAAAATAATTACCTATTACTACTACAAAACCAAATGACGTCTGTACACGTGCAAATGTGTGCGTGAATTTTAGTAGGGTTGAATCAGTTGGATGTCGTGGCGTACAAAGTGCAGCGCTTTGCGTCGGGTGAACCGAACGACGACGGAACTACCCGAACGTTTCGAGCATTATTATGAAGTGACCTTGTCCGAGCGTTCAATTATTTATTTCTTAAAGAAATAAAATAAATGATATTTGATTTTGAATACTCGGATTTGTAATGACATAAACGTAATATTATAATATTTATTATGTAAAGAGGTTTATTTATTCATCAATAATGGTAAATTAAGGTACCTACCTACCTAATTACAAAATATGGAATTCACGATCGCCCCGTACCATTACGCGGCAACGCAATTTTTTTTTTTTCATTTATTTCGGTAGGTACCTGTCCATGCATGGTTCAAAAGTATTCAAAATAAAAATTAAGAATTAATTAAAATATTACAATAATAATAATAACAATGGGGCGACGCGACAAGGTTAGTGCGTAGGGTACTACTTTTCAATTCAAAGAATGAATAGAACGTGAAAGAAAGGGACATAAGTACATAACTAAGACAATAAAGAGAGAGAGCAATATTAATAGCTGGTAATGTTGATACGTTATTATTACGGAAGTTTTAATTGTATTATTATAAAACGACGAAAACTTGGAAAATAAATGAATCATCGAGATTAAAACTAATAAATAAAACTTAAAACAAAATAAATCGCAAAATTGTGTGTTTGTGTCAGCAGTACCTACAGCGCTGCAGTTCTTACGATTTTGAGCGCCCTGGCTAAAGAGTCGGCGGTTAGCCCCTCCTAGTGCGGGGTGAGGGTGCGGTATCTGATGTAGCGCGGGGAAGGGAGTGTCCCTTCTGTACGTAGTACTATTAAGTATTCTGTGGTTATGTACAGTCATCTGCAAAGTTGCTTGGGTACCTTAGTATCTATTTTCCAGGGAACGTTTGAGTTCAAGTTTTAAAAAAAAAAACTAGATGGCGTTGATTCCTTCACTGCTATGACTAATTTACGGAACGTAATGGAGTTAGGAAGAAATGTATTAAGTAGGATTAACTAAGGAGTCACACAGCTAATAGGTACATTTATCTAATTATCTATGTAAGCTTTAGTGCAGCCACACTGACACACGTAGGTTATTAACATACGTAGCTTAAATTATAAACATAACAAAAGAAACCGATAGGAATATATTCATTACGCCAACGAGTGGGTATTTTTTTTCCATTCGATTTGTCTCGACCTCTTTTACTTTTTGTGAACTGATTTAATTGAAATGTTTTTTCTTGACATTAGCATTTCAAGCTGGTGACATCATAGGAAAAGGGAAGGTTGGGTTTAATGGTAAACAATCATGTAAAATTGTATTATTATAGTATGTCAAAAAGTTGTCATATTTTATTTATAATCACCACACATGCCAAATGGGTAGGTAATGTCAATTTGATAAAGTAAAGGTTAATATTACAATAATCACCATAAGTAAAACGTATGAAATCGCAATTTTATTAATCACCACACTTATCAAAAAGACTGGCGATCACATCAACATGCAGCTGGGGTTAAGTAGTTAATCACCGCCCTTGAATAAGAGACTGGTGATTGTAATGTATTGCGAAGGCCTGTATTTTCAGAGTCATAACGTTCAGCACTTCGATAAATCATAATCATCACCTACTTGGCAAAGTGAGTGGTGATTATTAAATAGGCTGCTCATGGAAGAGACCAACGGGTTCTGTTTACAGTTACACTTAACTTGTAACCAACCAATCGCTTTAGGTAGCAACATAGACCCCCCTCTCTTCTCTCCTCCGCACAGGCCCACATGTTTTATTTAACTTTCGTTTACTACGATGTGTTTTAATAAGTATCTTATTTTGTCGATTCTTGTCGACCTCAAAAAGTAGGACGAGTGGATAAATAAACATAATAAGATAATATTTGAGTTGGTAGTTACCTATTTAGCAACAGTCAAAAAGAGCAGAGTCATTGCTAGTAAACAGGATCACCGAACAAAAAGGCACAATTAAACAATTATAGACGTTATTATTATTTATTATTTAACAGTCAGTTTATTATTTACCTATCGTGTGTCATTATAATAATAAGTATATATCATTTGTTATTGAGGCTATAGCTTAAGTATTCGTTTCCAAAATCGGAAAGAGGATTGAAGCTTATGTAACCTCAATAACGAGCAACAGGAGACTATCGCAAAGGTCAACCGGATTAAATATATTAAATAGGTAGGCTACAAAATTACATAAAAACTTATCAAATGTTAGTAGGTAGGTACCTAACATAATAAAACTTAAAATGATGTTGTGATTGTAAACTTCTTTAACTTAATTACGTCAGTAATAGGTTATACACACTTAAACTATCATCAACACCTCCAGTTAATAATAAATAATAAGTACTAATTTATTATAGTAGATTATGCACCAAGGGGATAAAGAAGTGTCCTATGTTGCGGGTGCCGTATTATCCTGAGTCACACCTCGGACACTTCATACAAAACTTGCAAAATAATTACCTATTACTACTACAAAACCAAATGACGTCTGTACACGTGCAAATGTGTGCGTGAATTTTAGTAGGGTTGAATCAGTTGGATGTCGTGGCGTACAAAATGGCGCGGAAAGTGCACCGCTTTGCGTCGGGCGAACCGAACGACGACGGAACTACCCGAACGTTTCGAGCATTATTATGAAGTGATCTTGTCCGAGCGGTCAATTATTTATTTCTAATAAATAAAATAAATGATATTTGATTATGAATACTCGGATTTGTAATGACATAAAAGTAATATTATAATATTTATTATGTAAAGAGGTTTATTTATTTATCAATAATGGTAAATGAAAGTACCTAATTACAAAATATGGAATTCACGATCGCCCCGTACCATTACGCGGCAACGCAATGGGGCGACGCGACAAAGTTAGTGCGTAGGGTACTACTTTTCAATTCCAAGAATGAATAGAACGTGAAAGAAATGGACATAAGTACATAACAAAGACAATAAAGAGAGAGAGAGCAATATTAATAGCTGGTAATGTTGGTATGTTATTATTACGGAAGTTTTAATTGTATTACTTATTATAAAACGACGAAAACTTGGAAAATAAATGGATCATCGAGATTAAAACTAATAAATAAAACTTAAAACAAAATAAATCGCAAAATTGTTTGTTTGTGTCAGCAGTACCTACAGCGCTGCAGTTCTTACGATTTTGAGCGCCCTGGCTAAAGAGTCGGCGGTTAGCCCCTGTAAGTGCGGGGTGAGGGTGCGGTATCTGATATAGCGCGGGGAAGGGAGTGTCCCTTCTGTACGTAGTACTATTAAGTATTCTGTGCCTGAGTGTAGCGTGGGATTCAAGCAAGGTCGTCCAAGACGAAGACACCTTTATCCCCGAGAAGTATACTCTACTTTTCACACCATCTACGAGATTCTACTCGTGGTGGCCCAAAGAGGTTTACAATTTTTTTTTTTTAAACAATTTATTTTTTAGTGCAGATTTTAGCTACAATGGTGAACGTATGGAATTAGTATGTACCTACCTCCAACCTATCGTAAATGTACGTATGCGATTTCGACTTTGATTATTTACATGTCTAGATAAAGAGTCTGAGCTGAGCGTTTAAACGTCGAAAAAAGAATCCGCCAACTATTGGCTGGTTCGCTCGCCCCGCCCACTCAGTGGCAAAAATGTAATTGTTTGGTAAACACGCATTCAGTGGCACTAAATAAATTTAAAATAAGTAACTAAATTATAAACAAATTATTAAATTAAAAAAGGTGTAATTTTATTCAAAAATTTGGCGCCATATTTACAGGGTTGCCTGTTAATTAAATGTAAAATTTCCCATATGAACGTTAGATAATTAAAAAAATAAAATTAATCATGATCACGAACTAGTACCTATTATGTATAAATTCTACGTATTATAAATACAATAAAGTATACCTCGACAAAATGGAAAGACCAGCAGATCTTTTTTTTCGCGAGTTTAGGGTTGTTCCTTTATTAAAAGTTGTTTACAATGCTGAGTACAATGACCCCTTAAGAGATTTCCTGTATGAATACATAGACCTAGAGTAATGTTGTTGTTAAATAATAGGTAGATCTAATAATAATGCTGTTAAATAATTACGAATTACAATATTAAGAATAAATAACCTTCAATAGCAATATCTTTTTCATTACAAATACATTTTACCTAGTCATTCACTATCACAGCATAAACTTTAGCACAAACTCCTTATGAAAAAGAAATAATCAAAGACTATAAGTTCCAAATTGAAATCACATTAGGTAATGACCAGCGGGTCATAATGAAATTCAGTACCTACACTCCTACAGTATTATTGCCTTCTTGACCTCAGGTCTTAAATAACTTACTTTAGGTTAGGTTTGTTTGCATGAAATAGTAATTATAATTTGACATTGTCGAGCAGTTGGTGTGAAAAATAATTTTAATACTACAATTTTTAAAATCATATATGTCGCAGTGAGACCCCGTAGCTGCCATACTACACGTGAACATTGGGCACGGGTGTTATTAGTTTACTAATTAACTAATTATTATAACTGTTGGTCATTGGTAACAATGCCCTCTGTGAGATCACGTTACAACTATCACACATTACGTGGGTATTGATTAATTCATTTGAGATCAACGCCATCTATTTGCTTGCTGGATAAGCTGAAGTTATCGGAAATTTGTTATTAAATTATAAACTAATTTCAATGTTTTAGTTAAAACTGTAGTTAAAATTAAAAGGAAGCATTTATTATGTGACCATTAGGATTTTAGTCATATTAACAATTTGCACATCTGATTTATAAGTTGTTTAGAAATATTACAGAGTTGGTAATTGAGGTCCTTGAGGAAATGGCGTAGACCATTATGTCAATACCTAGTCAATATCTCATGGTTCTAATTTAATACGAAAACTTAATAGGTTTCAATAATGAATTGCTGAGTGTAAATTAACAAGACTATTTTACACAGGCAATTTGTTAATGATGACCTTTTATTTAATTAATTTCTTCAAATCACCGGAAATGTCATCGCGCAGTAATATCACTATTTGCAGTCATAATGTTAAGACGCCTTTCTATTTGAGAATATTAGCATTGTTTAATGATAAAAGAATTAACTGATAATCATTTTAGTATTGTTTCTACATTTTATTCAACTACTTATGTAATAAGATTTTGTACGGGTACGACACGCTTCCGGACGGAGGGGGCAGAGGGAAAAATATGGCGATGGACGCGTGTGCGCGTGTTAAAATAATATATAAAGTAGAATTTGGTTTTAAAAGTGTTAAGATTATTCGACCATAACATTGTTGTACCTAACATATTTTGGTTTAAAAGAGTGATCATGGAGTTTCTTGTACGTTCTTCTCCATAGAAGCCTACCTGTTGGAACGTACATCTAGCATCATCTTTCAGACTGACAATAACTCCTAGTGATAATTTCAAAAGTGCCTGTAAGTAGTTTAATTGAAATAAATGGAGTTTGTGTCAAGTCAACGATGTGTGTGATTGAAATTCAACTACCTACCCTACCTACCTACCAATCCTACCATCAATGAAGGATCACGACGAAGACCATACCTACTCGCCGTGTTATATATACCTATAATATCTTAGTTATATCCTGAGGAGAATATTGTTTTTTAGACCTGGTATACTTAGTCCCACTTAAGCTATGCTATAAGCTTACTGGGCCATAGCATGTTTATCATATATATATATATATAATATACACGAGCTAATAATAAATATTTATACATACTTAATTAATATTATTCAATGGAATCAATTTTCATTGATTGAATTTATTGTAACATTATTTTAGAATTATAAAAGTTTTATACTTTTTTAAATCACTGTTATATGACCAGATTGCATAAAGAGCACTACGTGACTACTTGTTTATCGCTTATTATTTCAACGTCACAAACATAAGAGTCCGTGTTCATTGGACTTAAAAATGTTTTCATCGGATGATATGCTGATGACTGCCGGTCGCTATACTACACATGCCAACTTTAGTACAACTACACGCAGCGCGCATACAACGCGTTGCGTGTACAATACAACAACGCAATTCGATGCATTGTCCGACTTCCATGGAAGTGTAGTGCGTCGGGTATGTTCGCGGAGAACAGAGTAGACGATTTTTATGCAGTTTTAAGAAAAGCAAGGGCCTCCTTCTTAAGCCGTGTGCATGAATCTGACAATGAAATATTGAGAGCCATAAATTAAGCTAATCTTTTCTTTGTATATGGCTGTCAATATTCCAGCTAGCCAATATAAAATAATAATTATAATTATATAACTTGGCTCGAATATTGTATAAACTACGGGTGTATGCCTGCAAATAAATAAATAAAATAAAAATAAATAAAATTACTCCAATGAAAGTTTATGTGATCCAAAGTGAACTGCTATCTTGCCCTTTTATGGTTCTCTGTGAGCAAAGGTTTCCCAGCATGCTACTGATAATGCAGCCCTTCACTATGAACAGCACGACGGACAGTGTCAACACTTGTGTCAAATAAACCGGCATAGTGGTTCGTCGACAGAAATCTATTTTCTTCATACTCCTTTATTATGGTTTAACGGTGCAATGTGTTTATAAGTCGTGATCTACCAGTTCTTTGATAGTGTGGCAAAAACCCTCCTCTTCAAATCGTCGTACCCATAGAACAACTACTTTTCTCTGCAACAATAAAACAGAAATATATAATAGCCAATAATGTAATAGCCAATAATAAGCCAATAATTTTATATAAAAGAATAAAAATAAAACTACTTACGTTTACACTGGTCTCTCTGACTATTTCTGACAAGTTTTTGTCTTGATTATGCAAAGTAATTATTTGAGTGCTTGTAACGAAATCAATATTATAACGCGTATCTCATTTTGATAAAATAAGTAATTCACCTTGTAAAATAAAAACTGAACAAAAGGCACTCCAACGAGGTAACCGAAATGAAATTAGCGAACGATCAATTCAGCTATTCTATTTTTATATTATGGCAAGCAATTCCGATGTCGACAATTCTGCCAATGTCAAATAACTGTTCGATCTAAGTATTATTTAAACTATCTTCTAATAGTTATTTGTAAATCCATATTCAACCTACCCTCTCAAGTTACAAAACTAAAACTTAGAAAAACGGTGTCCCCTTGTTTCGAAGACAGAAACACAGAATTTCGTTTCCCAGAAAATGTTTGACGTAATATTGGGTTCTCGTATTTTTATTTCGACTATTATTGTTTCAAAGACTATTTACTTCAATGAAAAATATTTCACAGAAACACAATTCAATGAATTTTTAATCACAGTTTTTTGTTTAACAAACTTATCAAAAAGTAGAATTCTTTTTTAACGAATATTGTTTGTTTGTTGGTTGTATTTTTCCATGGGATTTATTTCAACGAAAATGTATAGATGTAAATAGACAAAAACAAAAATGTTGTCTTAAAAAGTCAATAATGTTGTGCTACCAAAGTTAATGACAGAAACGAATCGCTGCGAAACCGACTCCACGTAGTCTTGTCTGCCCTATCCCTAGAGTGTAATTTAAATCTGCGTAGGCGTGGAGGGGCGAGGCGGCCCGCGAGCTGAGGAGCAGGTGGTTTTAACGCCCGCGGTGCGGTGGTGAGCGTGAATACCATCTGCGACGATAAGGTCGCGTGGGACCGCCGGAGCCCCGCAACGCCGGAGCCGTGACAGAAACTATGCCTGCTGCATGTTGCATGCTTGCTTGCATGATGCATGCTTGTTTACATGCTGTATGCTTGCTTGCACGCTGCATGCTTGCTTGCACGCTGCATGCTTGCTTGCACGCTGCATGCTTGCTTGCACGCTGCATGCTTGCTTGCACGCTGCATGCTTGCTTACACGCTGCATGCTTGCTTGCACGCTGCATGTTTGCTTGCACGCTGCATGTTTGCTTGCACGCTGCATGCTTGCTTGCATGCTGCATACTTGCTTGTACGCTGCATGCTTGCTTGCATCCTGCGTGGTTGCTTGCACGCACGCGTAGTAAGTTTGGTTAGAACTGAGAGTCCCATTCCTGGGAATACGTTTTATGTTAAATAAAAAATATAAGGATAAAGAATATTTGATTTGTTATTCTATGATATGATTATTCTAACAATAAACTTTATGTGAAACAAAAATCAATGATTTGAAAATCTTGAAAGTAAGTATTCTGCGTATTGATTATTATATGAAACGAAATTATTAGAAAAAATTTATGTGAACCGAAATTCTATAAAACTATTAGCTATGAAACAACGTATAACCTAGAAAAACAGATACTTAATTTTATAAAATTAAATTAATAGTTAGGAACAGTTTTCTTTAAAAAAATATTAATTATAAATTATTTGAATGTTTGAAGAGACAAAAAGAAACTACAAAAATAATTTATCATTTAAAGCAAAGTAACACCATCTAGTAACATTTAATTGTTATCTGGTTTTACGCTAGATGGCGTCATTTCTCGCTTCACACGATTTTATTTCTGTGCTATCCAAGAATTTTTGCATGCGCCTGTACCTTCAAATATGTACGGAACCCTCGGTGGGCGAGTCCGAGTCGCACTTGTCCAGTTTTTTTTTTTGATGATACAATGGTAACCCCCTTGATTCAAATACCCAACGGGCCCTCGGGTGTTGGTTGAGGGTCTTGGGAATTAAACCATTGGCCCTCACTACTGTCGGCACAATGACTATAAATTGTACTCTCAACCTACATGTGGACAACCTCAATAGCATATTATAAATAGCACTAACCTCAGCCATAGAGGCATCATCAATCTGGTTACTTATTGAAGGTAGAACACAGTTCAAAGAGTTGTGTTCAACTTTTTGAGCATCCCCGATTTTGTTTGTTATTCCTTCATTGTCATTAATAAACTCAGCCAATAATTGAACACCTGAGTTAACTCCCTGAGGTTCTGGATCAAGGTCAGGCATGCTCAAAAACTCAACGGGGAAATTATCATGACTTTGTTGACATGCTTCTCCATTAAAATCCATCAAAGTATCTTGAGATGTATGTCTGTAACAGTGTTTTAATTATATTAAAAAATATATTCATTAATTATATTAAGAACACAACAAACAAAGTCTGTGTTACATAAGTAGATATGCTTGGAAGAGAAGAGAAGAAGCCGGAACCAGTGCGGGACCGCGCTGGCAGGACCCAATATGCTCCCAACTAACAAAATAACCTTATAACGAAAGGATAATATAGCCAGAACACTTAAAACTGTTATATAATAGCATCAATTATGGCAATATACCATGTTAAGCCATATTATAAGAGAGTTTGGCTAATACTACTTCTATTCTTATTATTCAGTCAGGTACACGTTTAAAAACCTGAATTATATGACAACTATAAAGCCCCTAAGAAAAGTTTATCTTATAACTGCTTATTATATTGCCGAAAGGTCATAAATATTTAAGGCCATATAGAGGTTTTAATTGAGTCTTATTATTCCTGTTAATGTACTTTATAAGGTAATTACAAAGCTTTGAAACTAATAGAAGATTTTTGTAAAATGTTTATATAATAAATGCAAATATAAATAGCATGCAAAAGAGCAAAAGTAACAGGAAATCACTGATGTAGCCGCTATAAGTATATCGCCTTTTTGTTTTATATTACTTTAATCGGCCATTTTTAACAAGGGAAAAATAGAAGTTGTTTTTGCTAACATTAAAAATGAATGGCTGGGAAAGGTTTAAGCATTGAGTTATATGTACTACGTAGTACATATAACTCAATGGGTTTAAGCAAAGTTTTGTTATGGAAGACAGGTAGAAAAATAAACAGGCAATGAGCGTCTCCGTCAAGTACTGTCTTTTCTATAATAGAAATTAGTAAGCGTTATTGGTTCCGTATCAAATAAAAATGAACAAGATGCTTAATTTACCACTTTCCTCTTCACAACGATTGGAACTCAGGTGCAGATATTGAAAATGAAATCTTTATCACAAACCTGCAGCACTATTATAGGAGGTAAAATTAGTTGAAAAAAAGAAACATTTACATTGACAAATGAGACTCATGACAAATTTTGAATTCATCATCCGGGTAATAGTCATAAACTGTGTAGTCACAGTATTGACACCAAAAAAAAGTACAGTACAACAGAAGTCCCATTTCTTCAACATTAATGATGACATGTGAATCATGTGATGGTATTGTTTGAGGAAACGGTTCACATCCATAAAAATTACCATATTTTGAGCAGCGCTAGGGAAGAAAATTTAATTTTTGATTTAGGGTTTACTTGGTTAGATTTAAGGAAACCACAAAATTATTCAATATGGTGGCGGCATTGACTTATAAATTACTTTTTAAAAGGTGTTGCTTTTTTAAAGCCTTTATAGAAGTTATGAAAAAAACTTTTATGCTTATAGCAGCAGTTACCAAGACATTACAAATAAATAATTTAATTCGAAACTATCAAACTATTAATTAAAAGGGCCCGTTAAAAATATATAAGATATCATAACATACTTTATCGAAAAAAAATAATTCGCATTAGTTTGCTACTACTCAATGCCCAAAAACCACTGCCTAAAACTCGCAAACATATAGGGTAATCATAATGAAATATTACTTGTCACTACTTAATTGCTTATAGTATTTTTTATTTTCTTCCAAAGCCGGGTAACCAGTCAAACGAACACTTATTCACGAATCTCTAAGTCTAATAATTCCTCTTATAAATGGCGTAGATAAAGTAATTATAAGTACTTGTTCTTGTAAACATTTTCTATCTAACAATTTATTATAAAATGTAATGTTCTGGTGAGTTGCCGTTATAAACCTTGTACAAGATACATTTGCTTGTTATATGACAACAATATGGTAACAGTATGGTTTATTTACTTAAAATTTCGCCCAAACCCACCCTTATTAACGATAATACTACGGCTTTTAGAAGAAGTCTTTTTTTGCCTTTGTAAGCGATTATACGGCAAGTTTTTGCTAGTTGGGCTGCGTCCGGCAACACCTACGACGCAGTTCTGTGTCCCAGCTTCATCACAGCACGAAGGTTGAGGAGATCGTGGAGGTTATGTTCGATCGAAGACCAGTTGGGAGTCGCGCCACAACACAAACTTCAAGTCGTTCGTGGTGCGAGTTCTGACTAATTATATTGAGACCTTCCTCGAGAAAGAGGTTTGGCCAAAGGGTGTCGTATTTCGGAGATTCCACGGAAGGCTACGCGACATCACGCAGCGCAACACGATGCGACACCGCCGTCACTTCGTGACAATAGTTAGTTAAATAATATTTTTTAGTGATTTTACCTCAAAAGGAAAAAACGAAACCCTTATAGGATCACTTTGTTGTCCGTCTATCTGTCTGTCTGTCAAGACCCTTTATCTCGGGAACGTGTAGAGGGGTATTGAGTTGAAATTAAAACTATATACTTAGGTCCACGGTCCCTTGAAGCTGTGAAAAAATCAAACTTCTAAGTTAACGTGAACCGGTTTATCCTAGGCAAGCGTGCTCCACCTTAGGCCGGCCGCATCATCACTTAAGATCAGGTGAGTTGCGGCCAAACGCAAGCCTATAACAACATAAAAACAAAAAAACGTGAAAAAAAGATATGGCCGATTATGTCGCAAAAACGTACATTTCGACACTCAAGGGAATCAAAATTTATACTTTCCGTTGACCTAGAACTATGAAATTTGGCAAGTAATATTGTCTTATACTATAAATGCAGGGAAACGTCTAAAAACTATACATTTGTAATTAAATCATAAAAAATATATTCTTTATTTATAACGAGCCTTTGTCTGCGATTTGGTCCGTGTGAATGTCGGTTATCCCGGATGCAGACGACGTCCCGGATTAAAAAGTACCCTAAGTGCTTTTCCAGGGTTCAAGATATTTTCATACCAAATTTAATCAAAATCGGTTCAGCCGTTTCCTCGTGGAAGCGTAACAGACAGTTACTTTCTCATCTATACTAATATTATAAAGCTGAAGAGTTTGTTTGTTTGTTTGGTTGAACGCGCTAATCTCAGGATCTACTGGTTCGAATTGAAAAAATCTTTTTGTAATGGATAGTCCATTTATCGAGGAAGGCTATAGGCCCATGCGAAGCCGGGTCGGGTCGGGTCGCTAGTTTATAATATTAGTATGGATATGTACAGACACCAGAACATCAAGCCATACCTAACTGTCAAATTTTCCCAATTAAATATGAACCTTGTGATTTTGTAATAAAGTTGAAAATCTATCAAAGAAATTTGACAGATTGTAGTTGCTTGATGTGCTGGCCTCTGTACCTACAAACTTGTACGGAACCCTCGTTGAGCGAGTCCGACTCGCAGTTGTCCGGTTTTTTATAACCATGATGATAGTCTGTAAGGTATATATTATGGGGTCTTTGATACCCGAAATTAATTTTATATTATTGTTATTAAAAGATTTAATGGCTTTCAATGAAGATATAGGTGCCGGAATGAGTCGTTCGTAAGCACAAACGTCACCTGCGCAAAAGTTAATTTTTCGGTCTCTTTGGCGGATTGAAGAGGGCGGGGGGCGCCGGAGATGTACGCGATTGGTTAGTTCATATTCGTTCGTCGATGCTCGTCATCGTCTATTGGACTATCGCGTGTCGTTTGGCTATCGGCTACTGTACACAGTCGTGCAACATTTGTGACTTACTTTTGGATTATACAAAATATTTTTTTTTTTTTTTTCTTATTTCATTAGATATTGTTATTTCTTATAATATAGTTTTTTTTTATAATTATTTTATAGAATTCTTGTTTTAAATTATAGGTTTTAATAATAATACTTAATTATCATTAAATTCAGGTAGGTAACAAAGACCCTTACTATAGGTTTTAATAATAATACTTAATTATCATTAAATTCAGGTAGGTAACAAAGACCCTTACTATGTATACCTTATAGACTAAGAACTCTTTAAAAATGCCGAGGAGAAAAAAATACAGTTTAAATAGACAGGCAAATTAAATGGTGTAAGTATTCAGTGTATTGTTTCATAAAGAACAACGCTGAGTTAACACATTTTGGCGCGGTCCTTTATTAGGGAAAAGACAGTAGAATTTTTCATACAAAATCGTAATACTGTCACAACCGTCAACAATATCACAGAAAATCAAATAGTTTACTTATGGAGGTAGACAACCGTACAACCTACAACCGTATCCGTATATAGGCGTACTTAACTGGCAGGGTCGTATGAAATCGTATGAAAAAAACTCTAACCGTCGCTTGTGTGACACTGACATCTCAGCGGTATGACGTTTAATAGCAACCAATCCGGCTGTAGCCGTACTAGCGTTATGGATAAAATCTGTTATGTGTGGGCACAGGACACTTTTAGGGCACGTAAACCACTTGTTTTGACAGTAAATCAACATGATTTCAGCCTTATTGCTTTCACCGTAAAGTCTATACAATAAGCAAATAAATTTTACGCTGCGGTAGCCGTGGATGACGTAAAGAAAGTAGGTAACTAATAATACGGCTGTCGCCGTACTGTCATTTCACGAAGTTTTAAAATACGGTTACAGCCGTTACCGCGCCGAAATGTGTTAAGAATTAACTGTATCAAAATAAAATTTCAAGTACCACTTATATTTTAATTATAGTTTGTGTAAGTACTATGGAGGGTGACCCTCAACCTAAGTACCTATCAATAATTTTAGTCATATCGGTAGGTACTGAACAAATTTGGCCGTAAGTGCACATGCGCGAGCTTGCCCATTCTGTGCTCACGACTCGTGCCGATAGTTATAGATATCTTTACTGTGTAGACGGTCTATTATGGTCATACTTCAGGATACTTTTTTAATTTTCCTGTGCATGAATTTAGTTTACTGTATCAATCAAAATCAAAATCATTACATTGCGTAAAATGTGATGATAAATATAATAAAGTGAAATCATGTTACATTCGTTAAATACATAGAATAATATTATTATTTATATATTATGACACCATTTACTTACTTGTATGTAGCCATGTTTTCTGGTATTATAGTTCCATTCTGAGAAGCTTCGGCAATTGCTGTGGAAGGGAGAAGAGCATAAGGATGTATGGAGTGGAGGCAAAAGGATGGTAAATATATTACAGAGTAAGGACAATAAACCTGTTTCATGCTCTTTTTCGGCACTGCGATTTTTCGGTATTAGCCAAACATATTTAGTATTTTCTTTACCTTCACGGTAGTTATCTCTTGATACTGGAATATTTGTAAAAAAAAAGTTTAAAACAATTTAGAAAACAACTATAGGTATGCATAATTATGTAGAATATAGTCAGATCTTTAGTGGCAATGTTAGTTGTTTTGTTAAATTATTATTTACTAACATTAGATCACTTTCAGATGTAACTAACACTGTATGCTTTGATCTGAAATATTCTGAAATAAAGAATTATAATTATTATTACATAGATCATTCTATACCTTCACATTCAAAAAAAAAGCGCTCTGGTAAATTTTGTGTAGATTGTGCAGCTTTCTTCAACGCTATGCGTAGTGCTTGGCGCGCCTTTTCTAACGGTGTCAAATACAGTAGTTGTTCAACATGATTCTACAAACAAAAGTCTAATGAATAAATGAACATAGTTTCACATTTTTTGTTAAAAAATATATTGCCTTGGCAGGTACATACCTTAGGTTTGACATATTTTTTTGAAGTTACACCTTTGCGCGTTATTTTACTTAGTAAGTTAGGTCTACCATATTGAAAGTAGTTGTGTACATATTCATGCATATTTGGGTTATTAGCATTACAGAGAGGATCTTGCAAATGGGAAGTAACTTTTCGGAAACCATACAGATTGAGCTGCCTTACAAAGCTTGATATAATGGTCGTTTTGAAAATTGAGTCAGCGCACCGTAAATAATGATGAAGGTTGCGGAAATTTAACAAAATCGTTTTTCCAGTACTGCCCCATAGAATAGTATCGGTTCGTAAATTTATTAAATACAACAACTTTTGTGGGAAACGCAACTGAAATACTGAATTTTTATCTTCCTGCATGCTTAATTAATTTCGCTTTATAATGTAAATTGAATTCAATCACACAGTCAGGCCCACTGAATAAGTCGTACTGTCGTACCTACAAAAACAAAATTAAAATGGAAATTCAAATTTGAACCTCTGTCAAGAAAACAAAAAGCAGTGGCGTAGGTAAGTTACAAACCGACCAGGCACAAAAAAAGAAAATTGGGACCCTATCTAAACTGGATAGGTTTTATTTAATCAAGTAAAAAACAAATAGATAAATGTATATACAAAAGAAAGGAGGTTCATGAGATTTGTGCTGAAAATAAATTCGCAATTTTCGCTTAAATGCGTACCGGCTGGTCGAGGCCGTGCTGATATAGAGAGGAAGTGCTTCCAGAAAAGAATGGACTGGATATCCAATCCCTTCTTCTCTGGAAGTTAAAAGGAAGTATGAACAAAATCAGGAGATTGAGAGGGCTAAGTAAGAGAAGGTTATTATAAGACCACTGATTCCTAGCGTCTGAAGGTCGTAAATTTTGAAAGAGGGGCATGAGATAAGGAGGGGGAGAGAGAGTTGAGAAAAGCGTTGTCAATGCCCAAAATCTTCTTCTTTGGCCAATGAGCAACCATTTTCGCTCAGAACTCCCATATATATCTCTTTGGCTCAGACTAGTAGCTTGTTACACGGCCAAAAACATGAAGATATAGTTAAAAATGGAGGCAACACTTGGTTTCTATATTTTTTTGTCGGAATGTCTTTTCGCATGTTAATCTAGGAGGTTATCGGCTGCTTAACCGGACTTTTCTGTGGTGCCTTAAAAAAGATTATTTTTAGGGTCTCAAGCATGGCAAAAAATCTGTGAAGTACGAGCCTCGGCTTCGGGCGTCGCTGGGGGATGGCAGTAAAGGGACAGGCTGGATCGGATTTCCATTATTTAGGGACGAATTTAAAGCTACAGGTTCAGCGGCGCGGGCTAGCACGAGCAAGGGCCGCGGAGAGGCAACACTTGACTTGGAGCAACAGCTTGAGTGAAATTCCTACGTATCTCCATCTTACTCTCTGTGGGCCGACCTCTTTTTTAGTGGGGACTATAGTAAGTATTGCTATCTCCTTAGGACCGGCGCAAACTGAAGGCGTGGCAGGGCACGGCGTGCTTTGGCAGCTCGAAGGACGCTTTGGCATGCCATGTCACGTTGTGGCGTCCCGCAGCAAGCCCTAAATCTCCTACAAAATTCTTGGAAATAGCCATCACACTAACCAAATCAGAAGTTAGTCTGTCAAATAATGTTATTATAGATTATTAGTTGTACTACGATTAGTGAAGTTATAAAACACATAATTGTAGGTCACACTTACGCGCACAACATAAATCCGGTCAATATGACTTACCTTGGTTCATCAGTGTTTATGAGTAGGGTCACTACCGGCTCGCTGCCGCGGTGCTGCCCCTTCCGCCCCTACCCCTCTGTCCTTTTAGGGATGCGGAATATCCTCCAGGGCCTTGAAACCCTGGGAAATTATGTCCCTATATCCTACGGCCCCCGGTACGGTCCTCCTAGCTTCTTTTTGTGTCCACAGACTGTGTAAATGTGTATTGATCTGTGCCACGGAACAATAAATAAACTACCTTCTATTTATTTTTCCGAGACAGCGACACGTATGTAGGCTTACGCTGAAAACCAACGCCTTGACTTCGCGCCTTCGTGCGCGGACCACGGCATTTATGCTGAGCGTCAGCCGTTTCGCGTGGCAGTGATGCATATTTTCTGTCTCGGACGTTATTATAGTTTTTTATTTTATTTTAAGTACTTATTTGTTTTATACAATATAATTATGTATCCACTTGTTGTAGTTTTAGGTCTTGTTCACAGAGTAATATAATATACAGCATAAACTATTTTGTAATGTGCGTCACTGTCTCGTGAATAAATGGTTTTTTCTTTCTTTCTTTCTATGCTGCAATGCCCGCGTGACTATAGTTGTCACCTCCAGCTTTGATTAAATTTTACCGAATTAGTATTTGCCAGAATATTGTTATCGGAAGATGAGCCACTCTGTATCTCATCTTCAGAGTCGGTATCATTGTTAAAAAAAACAGATAAATTATCAATTTTTTTTTGTAATTTTATTGTTTTGGAAATATTTATTGGTACCGTACTTCATTATCAAACTTCATGTCTCTAAAAACATCAACGGTAATTTCAATACAAACAGACTGTATCAACATTTTATATATATGGATTTAAGAATTAACTCTACGCGGATATAGATAGGAAATCATTTTCCTACTTGTCGTTTCCTAAATGGATATAGGGAAATAACTTCCCACCAAGTTTGAAATCTCAAAACTACTGCATTTTTAGGGTTCCGTACCTCAAAAGGAAAAACCGGAACCCTAATAGGATCACTTTGTTGTCCGTCTGTCTGTCAAGACCCTGTATCTCGGTAACGCGTAGAGGTATTGACTTGAAATAATGAAACCATATTCTTAGGTCCACGGTCCCTTGAAGCTGTGAAAAATTCAAACGTTCGAGCTATTTTCATACCAAGTTCCATCAAAATCGGTTCAGCCGTTAGGTTAGGTTAGAGTTACTTCGCCGGGATCACACATCGTGGTCGGGGGGGCCCGAATAGCTGTCGAGTCCACCATGAAGTACCTTGGATTGGTGCTCGACAGCCGATAGGATTTTGGCCCTCATTTCCAGCGGCTGGCGCCCAAGTTGTTGGGCGCGGCTGGGGCGTTGTCAACGCTGCTTCCCAATCTGGGGGGCCCGAGCGCCGTCTGCAGGCGGCTCTACGTGGGGATCGTGCGATCGATGGCCCTTTATGGGGCTCCGATCTGGGCGGCAGACCTGACGGCCGGAAGCATCGCCGTGCTGCGAAAGCCGAAACGCGCGATGGCCGTCAGAGTCATCAGGGGATATCGCACGATCTCCTACGAAGCGGCTTGTGCACTGGCCGGATCCCCGCCCTGGGACCTGGAGGCGAAGGTACTCGCGTCACTGTACCGGTGGCGCGAGGAAGCGCGGGCGCGGGGCGAGCGACCGATGCAGCGACACATGGAGCTGCGTCGGTCTCAGCTTCGCGAGGTCCTGGTGGCTTTCGTGCTCTACCGGCCTCGCCATCATCGAGGCGGTCTCGGCGGCCTGTCGTTTCGGGTGACGCAGGTGCCCTCGGGGCATGGTTGCTTCGGGAAGTACCTGTGTCGCATAAACAGGGAGCCGGACGCCCGGTGTCACCACTGCGTCGACTGCTGGGAGGACACGGCGCGGCATACGCTGGCGGAATGTGCCGCTTGGGAGGGGCCGCGCCGTGCCCTCGTCTCAGAAGTAGGTGGTCGAGTCGTGGTCGAGTCGATGGTCGACAGCGCAGAGTCCTGGGACGCGGTGGTTTCCTTCTGCGAAACGGTCATGTCGCAGAAGGAGGCTGCGGAAAGGGAGAGAGGGATCTCAACCTCCCCAGCCCAAGTCTTGTCGCGGTCGTCCGGTTCCAAAGAAATTTGAAAATACCCTGATTGGAGGTCACAGGTCGTCATAAAACTGGTGTTCTTAGCTGTATGGAGTATGTCTTCTATGCGTGGAAGCGGGTAGCGATCAGGCTCTGTTACAGAGTTCAATTTCCTGTAATCCACTCAAAGCCGAACCCCTCCATCCTTCTTCGTCACGAGGACCACGTTAGCAGCCCAAGGAGATTCACATTCTTCGATCACGTCAGCGTCCAGTAACTTCTGCAACTCCTGTTCGCTCTCTTACTGGGGGACATCCTGTAAGGAGGTGAAGCGATGGGTTTCTGATGTGGGTCAATCTTCAACCGATGCGTGGCGTATTCCGTAGGGGGGCCATCCTTCGCGAAGCAGTCGGACCTCTCCATCAGGAAAGCGTTCAGTTGGACTCTCTGATCAGTCGTCATCTTAGTGCCTTCATCATCCCTCAGCGCGAGGTTTGATGCTTCTGCCTTCATCAGCTCCATCTGTCTTCCGGTAGGTAAGTGAAAACTGATGATAAACGGATACCAACACCGTGGCTCGTCGTTGAAACACCAACTGTTCTGTGGTAAGTCCAACAGGATACTAGCTTTCACAATAAAATCCCTACCTAGTAATGTCCTGGTCGGCGCATCAGGTAATACTATGAATGTGGTAGGTATAGTGTGTTTCTCTAGGATGACGTCGGTATTGCACTCGAGTGCAGTACATACTTGCTGTGATCCGTCGGCAAGTGCTATGGTACAGTCAACAGCAAAAGTAGATGATCAAAATCAGAAATTCAATACTAATTTACTAACACTAATTTATATAATTTATTACTAGTTTATTTATTAATAGTATGTGATTGTCACATACATACTTTTGAATCACTTCGACGCCACACAGTTCTGACGCGAACTCCGTTCATTAGTATTGAATTTCTGATTTGAATCATCTACTTTTGCTGTTGACTGTACGTGATGTTTTGGGTAGTTCTTCGAAATTTGATTCTTCGACTGATCCATATGGGCAAAATTTAATTTTACTTTCAGCTCAGTAACACATGTTCTTAAGAAAATAGGTCCTATACCAAATAACATAATATATTTGAATGAGGGACTCGTTTTTATAAAGTAGTTTTGAAGATATCGACGTTCGAATATTTTGTGCCCAGATGAATCAGAATTTGTTACAGATAAATCAGAAACAGAAATAAAAATGAAAAACTGTATGTAGATAGGCTCTGGATTACGAAACGAATCATATTTTAATAACAACAATAATATGTTTTTATGAAAACCATTATGAGTGATCATTATCATAACTATCACGGAAAAAAATTGGTGAATTCAAAAATAATTCTTGTAAAACCTTTTTGTAACTCCATTATACAACGTGTATCTTATTTAACGCTATACCTCAGACACCCCAATTAGAATATTAAATTATAAGTCTAAAACAACATCCGTAATTTAATAAATGTAAACCAAACCCAGTCTTTTTTTATAAAATAGTTATCCTTACTAAACGCAAAACGTATGTGCGTCCTACAACATCCCTACGCACACACTCATGCAATGCTAGCGACCGACGTGCACACACTCGAGCGCCCGCCAGCTGACCAGTGCAGTAGGCATAAGTTAGGCGTTAGTTCAATGAACGAATTTTACGTACCTAACATGTCACAGACCGATAAGAATAACTTTTGATAATAAATTGAGTTTACCATGTAATTATTGATAGTTTTCTAGCAAGTAACATTATGATTCCATCTTTCTATCACACGTGCACAGGCTTGGGACTTAGCGGCTTCAAATAATTTTGTTTACTTTTACGATTGATTCAAGTTCAACACGAATCTAAAATTTTAAGCTTAGTGAAGGGGACGCATTTAATACATCTACTTTTTACCCGTTAACGATGTGAAGTACAAAACGGACTCCGTTCGGCACCCGGCGGCGCGGGCGCGGCGGATGCCTTGAACGGTAAAACAAAGCTTTTTCATAAAAAAGAGAAGCAATACAAAACAACAAACGAAACAAAGCCACCGACTTCCGATACTTAAGTCATGTGTGTTCTGTGCTAAAGTTATTTTTCACTTTTAAGTTTTTAAAGGCGGTTGTCTTATTTGTGAAAAGCTTTTTATTTTCCGATTTTTAGTACCTCCTTCTTATCGAAATCCATTAAGACACCTTAAAACAGAGATTGAAAGTACTCCAAAGATTGAGGCATACCCTGTCCATTAAAAAAGGATTTTTTAAAATCGATTTAAATTTGCCGGAGAAATCGCGTAACAAACATACAGTCGATTGAGAACTTTTTGAAGTCTGTTGAAAATAATCTCAGATGCGTAACTATCGCAATATCAGCTACCTGATAAATAGGTCGTGTTTACTTCAATTTCAATTTAATTTAAATTTAATTTATTCAATAACAATTTACATTGTGTCTGAAATCATTCATAATAAATAAAAAATGAGTACTGCTTATTACCTACGTGAAAAAAAAAGAAATTGTGTTAAAGATTTGGGTCATACCTAATTCATAATTGAAACATAAAAAGATTTAAACCACAAACAGCAAACTTCGCTGCCGAGTGCCCGGTGCCCGCGCACGGAAAAATACCTACTTTGATGATGGCCGGCCGGGGACCGGGTGTAGCGCGCCCGTCGGCATGTAAAGGGAAAGCCGGTTTTGTGCCTCTCGCTTATCACATTATTCTTATGGCGGCGCCACACTTCGCTATGCGCTATGCGTTATGCGCCTTATTCGCCCGCATACGACGAAGTGTGGAGGGTTTATTCGTCTATATTTGCTTTATTCGCCCGCATAACGCATAAGCGCGAATAGCAAATACGCCTATCCGTCCACCTGTCGGTTTTTAGACACACTTCAAAGGACACGAATAAGCCGAATATGCGTGTCGACTGCCCACACTTCGTTCACTCATTCACTCGTGTTCGCTCGCTTACGGTGGTCGTGTAGGACATATCTCTAATCTGTAAAAGTAGCAGCCACAGTCAACACATTCATTTTGTTTTTTCAAAAGCCAAACGCACCACATATGTTTGGCACACAGGCACGAAGTGTGGATGGCGTGTTTGTTGTACGCTCACATAACAAATATTTGGCGAATACAGTGTAGCCGCATAGCAAATAACGCATAACGAAGTGTGGTGCCGCCATTACATTTGCAAAGGACGGAGGTACTAGGTACCAGAAAATTGTCTACTATTTTCGACATTAATTTCTCGACAAATTAATGAGACATGCGGAATACAAATCGGTCGTGCATTTAAATAAGCCTTGTTGTTGGGACGAATGGATTAAATTCTCTTACATCAACTGTTTTATTAAACGCGCTCTACTTCAAATGTAAAATGCTTTGATATTATTTATGTGCACGTGTGCTTTACGAACCTTAAAATTAGGTTTAGCATTAAAGTAGGTACTTATGTTTGTTCAATGCTAGCGGCGCGTGCACACACGGCAAGGCCGCATCACCAGCTTGAACTGTAGTACGTAGTACTATTAAGTATTCTGTGACTGTAGGTAGGTGTAGGCATTACTGCGTTAGGTACCTATGACTATTGACCGTAATGACCGTACGAATTCAACGACCAAACATTACTTTAGCTAGATATGGTAGTGATACCTATGCGATATCACCGTGTAAAATTCAATCTTTCCATCACACTTTCACAGGCTTTAGACCGGCTTTGAATTGTCTCTAAGCTCTACGCGCGGCCGCCGTTTCGTTCGTCGCGTGTCGTTTTTACGAGTATCTACCTAGGTATCTATCTTTAGAGATGTCACACCCGCGCGGCGCGAACGCGAAAAGTTGTGTTTAGGTACAGTTTATTGTTTGTACCTACTACAAAAATATTCAAAGACGGCGTGTTTAAAAGATTTGAATCATTTTTCATTTACAGTGATTAGAATACAATCGTATTGATAGGAAGTAGTAGGTACTTACGTGACTGAACTATTTACACTTGACACTTAATTAATTTACACTATTTCGGCGATCCACTTTCATTATACTTTCAAAATGACCACCGCCTTGGCCAATGCACTTATTTGCACGCTTTCTTAAATTGTGTTTTAATTTTGTAAGCACTTCAGTGTCACGTTTCACTGTCACAAATGCTTCTTCAATTTTCGATTTAAGTTCATCGACACTTGTACATTGACTGACGTACACGAGCGATTTTATGCGACGCCACAAATAAAAGTCTAGTGGCGTTAAGTCAGGCCATCTGGGAGGCCACGGTACAGGTCCTCCGCGACCTATTCAACGACTGCCATACTCCGCATCCAGATACCGTCGAACGGTCCACGTGAAATGCGCGGGAGCACCGTCTTGTTGGTAAAACATGTCACGTAAAAGACCGGCAGGGACGTCATCTAGTAAATCCGGCAAAGTCTCCTGCAGGAACCGCAGGTAGGTATCTCGCTCTTGCAGTCGAGTAGTCCGCACATTCGTCCCAGTGTCCAAAGCCGTATTTGGAAAGAAAGTCCCGGAGTCCCTCAGTCATTACATTAGTACATTAGATCGCTACCGGCGGATGACTAGCTTTTGATGTTAGGTACTCATGTTAGTCGGGCGGCAGCGGCGGCGCGTTTGTCGGCATTTCGCATAAAACTCAAAGGGGTAGCCGACAAATGCTTTATCTCTTTGAAATAAGTTCTAAATTTCTTTAAATTAATTGTATTTATTTTAAAATCCCTAAAAATTGTTTATGTGTAACTCTGATGACCGAACTATGTTGGGTCGTGCATTTCAATAATCCTTACTCATTGGAGCCAAGGTTGGAATTTCTTTAATTTACCTATTTTGATGCTCACTACCTTTGAAGTAAAATGCGTTGATATTATTTATGTGTGTGTATTACGAGCTATGTGTGAACTACAAATTGTGTCGTGCGTTTAAGTAGGCTTTATTGCGCTGCGTTAAGGTTTAAATTTCCTTGAATTAAGAATTGTATTAACTTGTCATGTGTGTATTACGAGCTATCTGTGAACTACAAATTATGTCGTGCGTTTAAGTATGCTTTATTGCGCTGCGTTAAGGTTTCAATTTCCTTGAATTAAGAATTGTACTAACTTGTCATGATACTGTGCTTCTAATTTAAAGATTTTTCCGTCAAAATTAAACACCTATTTTTAATGACGGAAATGGATTCAGAAGCCGATTCTGAACCAACTACTTTCAGGAATTGCGTTATATTTGTTACATCTTGTATAATTTATTGTATTGTATGGGAAAGCGAGAATATTGCTATACTTATAACAGAAATTTTAACTATTGCGAATATTTGTAATAAATGTAATAATACAATAAATTCTGTTGGGTACTAGAAAGTTATTATAATGGTAGGTACCTACATATACTTATTATAAATTATTATTCTATCCGTTTATTTCTTTTTTTTCGTGTACAACTTATTAGTCCTATTTATTGTACTTATAACCCTTCATAATTAAAAGATCACAGGAGTAGGTACTAACTTATTCTAATAATCATGGTACTTTTGACATCAGTCTTACTTATGCAGTCTTAATTAGGTATTCATTGGAATTACCAATCACATTAGTGTATTTATTACTAACAATAAAGTAACAAAAACGAGATCAACTTAATTAAATGGCATATTGATAATTATCTTCATTATTAATTTTCAACAAACACTTATTCTAAGTATGGTTAACTAATATTAGCAATATGGGAAATATTTCCTTGGCTCTTTACAAGGAACCGAGCTGTTTTCAATATCATCCTCTTGTTGCCAAGATCTTGAATTTTGGAGGAAGAGTGAATAGTCATATCATCCACGCTTTTCTGATGAACGGTCGATAGGATATCTCTGATGAATTATATAGTTATAATTTTTTCATGGATTGACGGAGTCTCCATCCAAAAGCTATCATCATCGGGAAGGACCAGGTCTTGTAGGGCTGTATCCGAATTAAATAATTATTATTTATTCTTAACTAAGACTAAGACATATCAAAAATGTCCTATTTAGAACTAGTTTACACCTACTCCTGTGATTTTTGAATTAATAATTCAAAAAGCTATAGCTAAGTAAATATAATAGAACTACTGACTTATACACGGTCAAAAATTGGACAAGGGGAATAATTACGCAACAGCTTTTATTGCGTAATTCTCCTTGTCCAATTTTTTCTGCTGGAGATGGGAAGAACTAATTAATTTTATGATTTATACGGGGTTTTGACCATACGAATCAGGCACAGATGAATCAGGATTTTGCCTAATATCATGCATAACTCATCATACATACAGACGTCATGATTGACATTTTTCTACACGAATCTATAACCCAAAAGCATCACATTAAACACAGATTCAAGTTAAAAAACAATATAATAAATTTTATAAAGTAGGCATTGTAATCAGAGTGCCACCTGAACCAAACACAGATGAATCAGATGTTTACCTTCGTAACACCGGGATCTAAGCCAGCAGCCGCACGTCTGCCAACTATGTAGATGGTTCGTTGCAAGACTGACTTCCCCTAGCGCGGGAAGCCAGACTCTCATTATTATTACCCGACCAAGTACGGTCAAGCGCAGCTTACGCCACATTAATCAGTATTATACGCCGGACACTTCTTATTTACTCATTTATAAACATACTAAGGTAGTTATAACTAATACATATTTTTTTTTATAAGAGGACAATTCATTTCCTTTCTATATAATTATAATTTATATTGATGTATCAAAGGGAAAATGCAACATCGACCATTTTGTTCCGGAAAATGGCAAACGGACGTGTTATATAAATCAGAAGAACAAGCTTCAAATATTTTTATTGTGTACCTAGACAGCAATTATTTAAAAAATATAATTTGTACTAGTAAGGGATAAAGCTAAACTGTACAAAAAAAAATTACATACCGTTCTGTTAGATGGTTACAGAAATATACCCATAGAAATCGAAAATTTTGTCCCTGAAGAACTACCCTTTTCTTAAAAACCACGCCAGCTATAACGAGTAAATCGTACAGCATGGGGCCCGCGATAGAATGTGTGGCCCCCGTGTCTAAGATGGCCACCCCATTGCGATTCGCAACCTGAATTTCTACTAACGGCCGCGGATCGTTACTATCGCATACGTGAGCGCTACAGAAATCCGATTTACTCGAGGTCGACGCGTTTTTGCAGTTACTACATTTCGACCGTACCACTCCCAGTTGACCACAACCGTAACAACGTAAAGTAACTGGGTACTATTGTTAGAGCTACTAGAAGAATCGGTAACCTTACCGTCTTTCTTCTCCTTATTTCTACAATTATCTACTGTGTCCGAAAAGTTTGCAATAAGTGCACTTCGGTCTTACGCACTTTTCCCCATCACTAGTTTTCGCAATTGATGTGTTCGAATTACTATGTAACGTGTCGCGCTAAAATTTTGTTTAAAAATTTGTGCTTTCTTCTGACGGTCTAAAATTTTGTTTACCCAACTTTCGGCACAGTAAAGATATCTTAGATATCTTTACTGTGCCTACGGCAATCGTAGGGTCGTTCGGAATTGTGCTCAAACATTCTCGCGCGGCAGCCAGCGGGTTAACAACGGAGTTCGCAATGTTTACATTATTATTATTATCTGTACATGGGAAGAATTCACTTCCGCCAACGACTCCTCAACTAACGTGGCCTTCGCAATTAGTTGTTCCAGCTCGTACACCTCGTCGCGACTGTCGCGAGACACTCGTTTTCTTATTCTACGATCTAATAACCCATAAACTATATCTAATAACATCACTTCTGGTACAACATACGGTAATTTAGATAATAAAGCGCGCACTTTACATATAAATACGTCGGCCCGTTCACTATTTTGTTCGGCACTGAATATGTCACGAAAGATTTTATAACCGGGTCGCGGCACTCCGTACATTCCTCGAAGACGTTGCAACGCGTCGGCCCATGACGTTATCGAAGACTTCACGCCTTGCCACCAGACGGCGGCCTCGCCGACTAGCAGCATCGGCAGTCCCTGCAGAGCATGCTCGTCGCTGATGTTATGTTGGTGCAGCCGCAGTATACCTCAATGGCGTCAATGAATGCCTCGAGGTCTTCCGCGTTCTTTGATGACCCGTCGAAGCGCGCCGTGCACTTAGCGAAGTTACCTGATTGCCGCGGAGCATCACGCGAGTCAGGTGGCCGTGGTGATGAAGTGCATGGTTTATCTTTGTTTGCCAGTATGTTCTCTATGAGTATCCAATTCGCTTCCGCTTGACTCCTGGTGATGTTGGAGACAAGGGACTGAAGCATGTCCTCAGACATGGTGACGTTCGGTGATGATACCACCGTTCTATTCCATTCCGTGTCTGTGTCGGACTCCGACCCGTCATCTCTTCTGGTACGTGAGTACGTCGTGTGTTCGGCATAGTAACAGGGCGCTAGCTCTTCTGTAGGTACTTACTTCGCTTGATGAACACAGGTTACACAGGTGATGATCATATTCATCTATGGTGATGATCAAGAAGCTTATAGGTAAAGATGGAGCCAATACTTCGAACAAAAAGTTGAGTCAAATACCTACGTATCTCCATCTCACTCTGTGGGCCGACCTTTCTTTTTAGTGTGGCCTGTATTATTGCTACCTTCTTATTTAAATCTCCTACTAAATTCTTCGAAATAGTCGTCACACTAACCAAATCAGAAGTTAAACTCTGTCAAATAATGT